>JAAAKG020117424.1:27513-38423 GCA_010014905.2 Druon quercuslanigerum
TTGGGATTTTTGTATAATAAAAAAATATAAATTTTCCATTCGCGTAAGATTTCCCTAGCAACCCCCCCCCCCCCCCCCCGAGCCTTACGTAAGTAATTAAATCTGCCTTATAAAAATACTAAGCAACACATTTTACAGTACAATTTGGTATTTTTTTAAAAAACTAAATGCTTGAGATCATTGCCTTTAAAAAAATTTAGTAATCTAAAATTCAGGAAAGTTTTCAGGTGAAACAGCTCTTCCCCTATGATTGAACACTTGGAACGATGGTAAATTGCGTACGGTTTCCCATGATTTGTTTTCTAAGTCCACCACTGCTCGGATTTCTTTAAAATCTCCAGCAATGTACATCACACCGTACATAACGACAAAAAGACCAGCGATTCCTTGAATTATGATCTGAAAAATAATTTTAAATTTAGACATTTAAACACTAGATAAAATTTACGCCATCCGGACTACTTTTCTCACATTTAATATCGACACGCGAGAATATTCAAAAAATAGAATACATTTCGAACATCCTCCCACCTTGATGCTTTGACTCAACAAACATAAATCAAATTAAAATCAGTGCTTAAAAATATTGAGGTTTTTTAACAATACGTCTCTGCGAGTTCTTACAACTTTTTCATCTTTACATTCTAAGGTTTACACATCTACTTCCCTGACACCATCTCTTTTAATAATTAATTTGTCGATTCTTGGTAATGGCCAAGCAATGCGTTTTCGATTATCATCACCAATGAGAACTATGTCTCCCAAAGGGCCTAGCCAGGAAAGCATGTAAAATCTGCCCCCGCATGTATCAAGTTCATATTATAACTATATATTGGAATCTATGAGTCACCAAATTTCTCTAAGTCTCAAACTGGAAAACGTATTTTTGTAGGAGTGTTATGTATATCGATAGGACAATTTCAAAAAAAAGTTTGAAAAATTTTTTGAACAAAAATAACAAGTGTGAAAAAATTTTTGAATTCTTCACAAAAAAAAATTTGAGGTTATGTTTTATATTGACACCCACTATTTTTTCCACGAATATTCCTTTAAATGTCCTCTTCAACATATATTTTTGTAAAAATTTTTGAAATGGTGCAACATCGTGAAAAAAATAAAAATCGTACTCAGGACACTGTGTAACTGTGTACCTTTATGGTATACTGTACTGGCCGGCTATTTCTTTCAGAAACAACCCTTTTTCATCTGTCTTTCGTTAGCAACGTTATTTTGTTACTCTGTATAATCTTTTCAACAAGGTGACAAGACATATGTTGAACAATAGTGCTTTCCTCTTACTTGGTTACTATTATCTCAAGAATCTTTTTTTGTTTTTTATTCGTTCCTCGATCGTAATTCTCGTTCTTGCGCCATTGCACTCGGCAAATGTCATTTGTTTTTCTGCGATATTTTTGTTTCTGCACTGTTTTGTTCCTGATTTCTGTTTATGTGCTGTCTTAATCTGTCGAAAAGTGAACTTTTTTAGTTTGATAATTATAAAGATCTTATTACTGAAATATGTAAAAAAAAGTTAATGAATACTACGGATGAAGCGAAAGAATAGTTGCAGGTGATATTTTATGTTGTTAATGTCAAATCACTGTTTATAGAGAAGATAATTGTGACAAAAACCTTGATCCTAAAACTGAAACAGATCTTTCTGCTTTTGAATCAACGTCTAATGACCCAACATTTGAAGTAAAAATAAAATCGAATCAAGCGGATTCTGAGATTGAATATGTAGAAATTCTGATGCAGAGGTCTATTTCTACCCATAAAATCTGTTGTTTTTGTTTTTCTTCCAATAATATAACTGTAATTCCTGCAGAAGCCCGCACGCAATGTTATATTAACGTTGCTAACGAAAGACAGATGAAAAAGGGTTGTTTCTGAAAGAAATAGCAGGCCAGTACAGTATACCATAAAGTTACAGAGTTACACAGTTTCCTGAGTACGATTTTTATTTTTCTTCATTATGTTGCACCACTTCAAAAATTTTTACAAAAATATATGTTGAAGAGGACATTTGAAGGAATATTCATGGAAAAATTAGTGGGTGTCACTATAAAACATAACCTCAAAAAAACTTTAAAAAACAAAAAAAATTTCCATTCTTTTATAAATTGTCCCATCGACATACATAACATATTTTTTCGTCATCAAAATTGGTCGAGCCGTTTACGAGAAAAACTACTTTTTTTATTTTTATTTTCCCCTCCAATACTCCTACAAAAATACGTTTTCCAGCTTCAGACTTGGAGGAATTTTGTGACTCATAGGTGCTAATATATGGTAATAATATAAAATTGATACATACGGGGGCAGATTTTATATGCTTACGCGGCTAGGTCCTATAGTTTTCGAGACTCTTTTAAATTCCCTCTAGAGATTAGTTGAGTCAAGTAACCTGCCAACTCTATTTCTGAAATTTTCCATTATCTCTTGCTTACGTTTAAATCTAGAATTCAGATCAACTTTATTGACTATGTCAAGATCAGGAGTCTCCGATTCTTTGAAACGGTGTAGAAACATTGCAGGAATGAGAATTTTTAAATAATTTGATTCGTCCGAGACATATGTTAAAGGTCGAGAGCCAGCCTCCCCACAATGCTGTCGTGGGAGGATTAAATCGCCAATCGATTCGTCTTGCTGAACTATACTTCAAAATAGTATCCCAGTTTAGTTTTTGAAAAGCGTTTTCCGCGCCAACTAAATTCTTCCCGTTATCACTATGCATAATAGTGGGCCTACCTCTATATGCGATTAAACGACGCTTCAAATATACTGGGCCTGCGAAATCTACACCCGTCACTTCAAATACGGCTGTATCTTTCACCCAGTGAACAGGAAAAAGAGCTGGATTTACTTTCATCGGTTTAACATTATGTCTTTAACATACAGCCCATTTTTAAATAACAGCTCGAACAGTTTTTCGCATTGACAGTATCCAGTAATTTTTTCTTAATTGGTACATTACAGTGTGCACACCAGCATGACACATATTCCCATGAGTATCACAGATTATCAATTTGACGACTTTATGTTTATAATCTAACAAGATAGGGTAAAAAAATAAAAATGTCATTACCTTCAATGATTTTTGTTTTCAAGCGCAATAGACCATATTCGCATACAAAAACTTGTGACGAGGTTAACTTTGGATCATCCTTTGGCAAAAACATTTCTCTTTTCAAACAGATTAAAAACTTTATTTCCGTGTAATGTATTTCCTGATAAGTGAGTCGATTATCTTGATTGTTTCCAATCTTATGTTTGAAATCTTTGAACCTTAGCATAAAGCAAAAAACCTAATTATCTGATGATAGGAAGAAAATTCATTTACAACGTTAAAATCAGTTGGCCCTTTCGTATTTAGCAGTGAGCTGTGAGCTGACTTCTTTATCTCACTATTCACCTCGTTTTCATCGACTTCGCCTATTTTGTTTGACAACCGCGAGACGGCAGATCGACGGGATTCAATTCTCCGGACACATACCTCCAGGCCCCTAACAAATTTAATTGTCGAATTTCGCGTACGCGATTCCAAACAAAAATGCCAAATTGTACGTCCTGATTCAGCCAAGTTAAAACTGTTGTCGAATCTAACCAGTAAAAAAGCGTCTATTATTTCACATGTTTTCTCACTTCCTATTGACGCGACTAAAAGTTCCAGACGTGGGACAGTTGTCTTTTCTAGAGCTATCCGTGTTTTGGCTGCAAATATTTTCAGATCAACGCCGTTTCTATAGCAGTAAGACCATTTGGCAGATCATGCTTTCTTGCTGTCATTAGTCTACCTGCTATAGCAGCCCCAATAATAAGGTCAATCGAACTTCCTGAGTTATCAGTAGACTGTTCTAAATCGCAGCCCACCACCACCAGGGATGGATCAACCGATCCATCTGTGTAAACCCAAATTTCCCCGGGGAAGTGAAAGCCAAAGAATTCTTCGTAGAGCATCTGGGGAGACGCACAGTTCTTGAAAGCTCCGCCGGACTTCAGATAAACAGAAATCTCCGCTAGCAGATCATCTAATCTTTAGATTATCAAAGTATCCCGGACGCGAAGAACAATCCATGACACCATACGTAAATAGAGAACCTCATTTTTCCGGATTTGCTTTGAAGTTCCTTAACCGAGCTTTAGAGACGAGGTTATGCAATCTAAACGGAAACTATAAGTATTCCAGTATCCTCTGAATCAATCTCTCGAACAATTTGAAAAAGGCGGAAGCAAGAAATATCGACCGGAAACTGGATTCTGCTGTCTCTCCAGGCTTCCGGGAAAGGGGAGGTATTAAACATCTCGTTGAGAAGGTCATGCAAGGAAGACTTGGCCTTACATAAGTAAAGCTCGACCTGAAACTCTTCCCAAAAATCACAACAGTATGTGACTCTCCAGCTCGCAAAGCCGGCGCTTTGATAGTGCACCAAATCCTATACAAGTCAGTAGCCGGATCCAGGGATTCGCAAAAGGTGCGATAGGGTTGATTTTTGGTTTCTCTCAACAATGTTTGGACTTCATTGTTCACTCTCCTAAACTGTCGTTCAAACTAAAAAAAAAAAAAACAACAACTAAAAAGCATTTGCGCTAAGAACATTAGTACAGGTACACGTTTTCATTAATGCAAGTAGCCCTTTTTGGTAAAACGCATGTGCTCTTTCTGATTTTGCAAGGAAAGATTGATTATTTAAGCCATTTTTATTTACAAATCTACTTGCGGATTTTTCTGGAATCAAATCCCATTTAAGAGATACGCAAAGTCGCGTGCGGAATATTTCGCTGTGAACTTATCAAGCTTTCGGCACACGATACAAGAGAAATCCGCAAACACCATGCAAAGCATGCTGAATTTAACCAATATCGCTTGCGCATTTCTTCGCTTGGACATCTTTGCTCGACTCGACACAATTCACAACTTGAGACTACGTACATGATATGCTGGCACATGCGGAGTTTTGATCTTGAACTAAGCCGCGTGCTCGGCCACTTTTGCCAGACAAAAGATCCGCTTAGTACTTTGCTTTTATTCTTTTCTTGTATTTCGTGACGTATTTATTTGCTCAATATTCGGATTTTAAACATTCATTTTACATTTTAATAATTAAAAAATATAATTTTAACCGTGATAGTCAAGCGCAGCTTACTCACGATTCCACTGATATAAAAAACCCATTTTTCAAAAAACACCGCTTAACTGCGTTTTTCCGTTGTAGGGCAGTAAATGCGTCCATTTCTTCATCGGTCTGGTTGGCCAAGAACCTGTTTCTTACGAGTTACAAAATGAGCCGGCTCTTTAGGCACCACTTGCCTCTAGGGAATTAAAAACTGCCTTTATAATTTTATCATAGATATTTTCTAGTACAACTCACCGATCTGACGGTCGGAATAAGCTCCTCCACCTCCCCATTAAAAAAACTCCTAATCGAAAGATCTAATGCTGAATCTGTTGAAAGAAGAGCGATAGAGAGGGCTCTATCCTTCCAAAGACCAGTAACATGGTTTCAGTGGTAATTGTTATCGCCGACAGTTATCGTAGAGTTCGAAAGGTTCGAAAAGACAAGATCGAGATTATTGGCAAGCCGACGTGGGGTCGATATGAAAGTGGGAACGGAGTCATCGAGAGGAATTAACCCACTGCCGAACACAGCAAGACTTTTTTGCTTACCAGAAAAGTTTGTATTAGAAGAACCCCATATAGGGAAATGGACATTAAAGTTCCCACACATGACTAAGCCCTGATTCGACACACACTCAATTAGCCCCTTCCAAGAATCCTGTGTGTTTCTTATGCCCGAAAACACATAAATGGAAAGGACAACCATTTTTTCGAGTGACGTGGATAAGACGTCAGCTCAGTAAGCATCGTTTATCATGAATATCGAACCTTTATACCTACCAACTGCTGTATCGTATCTAAGAGTTATATATCCGTTGATTCCAAATGTTTGTTCCCGAGTAAGCCATGTTTCCGATATACAGAGTACATCGAGGTTGCATTGGAAAAGAATAGACTCGATTTCTTCCCTTTTGCCCACCATACTGTGTGTGTTACATTTCGCAAACTTGATTAGTGTGCAAGCAGACACTCAGCGAATGGGTAAAAGGACACAGCAACAAACAGCTATGAACTGAAGAAAAAATATATCACGGAAGTTAATACATCGAGGGACAAGACGCCCAGACATCTATCAACACAGAAATAAAAATCAATTCTAAATTTAGAATAAGGTATAAAGAACTATCCTTAAAACTAAAAAAAAATGAAGCATGTGAAACATTATCCAAAACCAAGCTATTATGTAATTAAATTCTCCACGAGTTCGAAGAATCACTTGGCTTGCAAGCCATCATATTGATATTTAATATGTAAGTTACCTCCTACTAGATCTAGCCGAACGGACGTACCTAACACTTACTTTTAGAAAAGAACGTAAACCATGATAACGCTAAAACATATTGTAAGTAGAACAAGAATTTAGAGAGAAATCTTGTCCCCTTTTTTAAAAAGCGAACAAGAAAAAATAGCTACACAATTAATTAAAATCATTATAAGGTGGCCATTATAAAAGTAACTTTCGGCAGATTGAACTAACACTGAAATTAAGGACAAAATATAAACTATGTATACCACTTTAAATGTAGAATTCCGATTTCCTATATCTGAAAGTGCCGGACGAGAAGGAGAATTACTCAAATAGTTTAGGAGTGCAGAATCGGTATTACGACTTAGTTCTCAAAGGGAAGAAACTGCCTCCCTGAGAGGAGTAGAATCATCCATTCTGAAGGTACTGCGAGTAGGAAGTTGAGACAAGGCGTGAACCGAGGAGCCACGGCTACCGTCTGTCCACAACCCGTATCACATAATCCTGTTTCAGCATTCACAAGACCATAATCGTTCCAAAAACGGTATTTGGTTAGCTTACATTCGAAAGGGTATCCGAAAGTCCTGTGAAATTCAGCGCAATAGTCGCAGGTCGGCTTGGATTATCTATATTGTTCCGATTCATGCCGAAAGCATTGACAAGAAAAGAATTACTTAGATAGGTGAAAGAGGGAATGTCAGGCGTGACATTATAGCCGAAACTAGAGAGAAAGATAAGCTGAGGAACCTTAGAGCAAGCATAAACAACGGCTACGCTATCAAATTGTATTAAATCTACAATTGCGGGTTTGCTGAACAAATAAAATAAAAACTGAAAATACCCTGGAAGAAACCTTGAAAATCGATCTATCAGAAAATTTGTACTGGAGCAAATGCATGTTCCAATTTAAAAAAATGACCAACTACGTACAGTTTGATATGCTTAAGGGAATGCTTTTGAGATGAAACTTCTTTCAACTGCTCCTTCATATTTAAACGATATATCTGACAATTTTTAGATCAAAAGAATCATATTTAAGGCGCCTCTTAAATCGTTAAATAAGTAAATTTCAAAATTGAAGCTTTGATGTAGGCAGCAGCAGTGATTATGAGTCCTAATGGCAACGACGGCAGCGGGGACAAGAACGGCTACCTCGGTCTGTTATTTTGTTGGGAAACTTAACCAAACAAAAAATTCAAAGAGTTCAATATAATAGATTCCCATTGTTGCCATTAGGACTTATAATCACCGCTGGTACCTACATTATAGCTTCGGTTTTGAAATTTACTTGTTAGGTGCTTTAATAGAGGCCTTAAAGATTATTATTCTGACCTAATAATTTGGAAATATTTCTTTTAAGTTCTTTTAAGCACAAACATGCATTTACTCCAGTACCAATCGACCGATCTATTTCCGACGTTCTTTGCACGGTATTTTCGGCTTATATTTTATTTTTTCAGAAATCGCACAATTGTGGTTAATCTAATTTTATAGCGTAGCCCTCGATAATACGTCTATGGTAGTTAGAGAATTTTTTGTGCACTATGAAATTATGAACATTTTTTAACATAACCATAGGTTAAGAGTGAGGTCACTTATTAGGGCCCACTACACCACCAGATCGATATCCTCCGTCCGCATATTTGCCATAGTTGCAGTGACCAAGCTGAAAGGTCTTTTAAGTTAGCAAGACCACTTTATCATATTAGGTTTTTGAATAATGCATAATTGAGCTGGCACGACCACACATGAAATTATGCGAAATTCTTATTTTTTAGTATTGCATAATATAGTGCTAATTTTGGACCACATTAAAAAATGGTGTGCTCTTTAATTTTTTGGGAAAAACTACTGATTTCCTTTAGTCGAATGTTAATCTGGCATGACCACACATTAAATAATGCAAAATTCTTATATTATATTGCATAATCTAGTGCTAATGTTGCGCTAATTTTTTTACTGCATTAAAAACTGGTGCGCTTTTTAATTTTTTGAAAGAAACTACTGGTTTCCTTCGGCCGAACGTTAAACTGGCACGGCCACAAATGAAATAATGTAAAATTCTCATGTTTTAACATTGCATAATTGAGTACTAATTTTGTGCTAATTTTTTACCGCATTAAAAAATTTTGTGCCTTTTTCTTTTTTGAAAAAACCTGTGGTCGTGCTAGTTTAATGTTAAGCTGGCACGACCACACATGAAATTACGCGAAATTCTTATTTTTTAATATTGCATAATATAGCGCTAATTTTGGACCACATTAAAAAATGGTGTGCTCTTTAATTTTTTGGAAAAAACTACTGATTTCCTTTAGTCGAATGTCAATCTGGCATGACCACACATTAAATAATGCAAAATTCTTATTTTATTATATTGCATAATCTAGTGCTAATGTTGCGATAATTTTTTTACTGCATTAAAAACTGGTGTGTTTTTTAATTTTTTGAAAGAAACTAATGGTTTTCTTCGGCCGAACGTTAAAGTGCCACGGCCACAAATGAAATAATGTAAAATTCTCATGTTTTAACATTGCATGATTTAGTGCCAATTGTGTGGTAACTTTGTAACACAATTAAAAATGGTGTGCTTTTTAATTTTTTGGAAAAATCGTGTTAGTTCCTTTAGCCGAACGGTAAGCTAACAATAAAACACACCAAAACACATGAAATGCTGAAAAAATTTCAGATTATATACATTGCATTATACATTCTCAAATATGATTTTTATTTCCTTCAAGTTGTTGATAATTTTTGAAACCGTTTTTTATAAAGTAGACCCCGAAAAATAATATAGCAACGTTAAGCGTAAGGTAAATTCATTTTTGTGCATAAACTATTAAAAATATTATTAAATTTATAATACCAATGTATATTAAAATTAATGTATGAAGCATAAGATAAACGCTATTAGGGAACGTGTTTATTAAACTTCATATAGATTCATGATAATCTCTCAGATAATTCCATTTTATACAGAATCAAAATAAGTTTTTAAGTGATTTTAAATTTTTAATAATAAAACTCACCTACAATCAAACTGTATGCACACTAAATGTGTACTTTAGTTGCGAATATTTGATAAGATTTAAAGAAAAAGAAACACTCTTTAGTTTTTAAGCATACTGCTACACCAACCTGTAGATTATATTTAATACATAATGTACAGTTTTTCAGATTTTAATGTATGTTAAATTTCAACTAGCCTTTATGCAAATGACTTGATATACATTTGTATTAAATTGGATACAGATTTTTCTAACAGTTTATGCTTTAAAAAAATTCTTCAAACGTCCTTATAGTAACATATTTTTTATATTATTAATAACGCAGACTGTAATATTTTCAGAAATTTCCATCAAATTAAAGTTTTGAAGGAAAAATATTTATGATTTTCTAAGCTCTTGAGAACAAAAAAATGATTTTTTTATCCCCACCAGTACAAAGGAACACCTTAATTCAGGTCAATGGTGTAATAAATAAACGGTCGTTCTAAAATATATAATAGATAGCAAAAATTAAGTTTGAGGTATCTTCAGGTGCTCCTCCCACGAAAATGGGGCATGGAAAAGGAATCTTGAAATACTTCTCCCATGAAAAACAATGTGTAATTTTAAATTGACAATTGTATTTTCTGCTTCTTTAATATGTGTTAGCTAGAATGTAAAATTCCAATATATTTGTCAAGTTTCTGCATTATATAAATAATAATATATATTATTATTTAAAAATTTATTGGTTAGAATGAGGAAAAGATGCATATGATGTAGTGACAAATAATGTCACATTTGTGTGCTTCATAAAACTGATGAAAACGTAAGATTTACTAATGCAAAAATGTATTATTTTACATCAGCAAAACTAACTTTATTGTCAAATATCAATCAGAAGTTGCATTTGTGCAATAGGCGATAAATTACAATCTTAAAATATTTTCATTGTATAATTTCAATTCAAATAATTATTTCTAAAAACAAAAACTTATTTGAAGAGATAAATTTTAGTAGTATATCTAGGAGAGTTCTGTGACAGCCACGTAGTTCCAGTTATCACCGACAGATGGCGCCACTGTCGCCGTCGGTAGATGACCGGCAACTGTAGTGGCAGTTCGGTGACAGCTACGTTGTTCCAGTTGTCACCGACAGATGGCGCCACTGTCGCCGCCGGTAGATTACAGCGACCGGTCATTTACCGACAGTTGAAATTGTTTGTGCCAATTCTAAGATAAGTCGCTGCTGGCAAAATATGGCGCCACAGTCTACTTTCGTGGTAATTTACCCACAGTCGTTTTTGAACGTGGGCGATAAATGTGTTCTCTGCTTAACGGGAGAGTGTGACACCGGAGTTCAGATACATGCCACGGCGTCTCGTCGTGGGGTACGATATTTTCTCTGATAAAGATTAGGACTTTTCATATTAATTATGAATGAATTTTTATTGTACGTCAACGGTGAGAATCGTGGTTCTAGGGCGCTTAAAATTCCCGAACGAAATTATTCTTAGCTTTATTCATTATTTATTGTGTTTATTGACTGTTCCTATCCTATA
>JAAAKG020117436.1:0-15207 GCA_010014905.2 Druon quercuslanigerum
GATTTATCAATATTTTAATAATATTGATATAGACCAGTAGGCAAACAAAATTAACATCTAAAATTAATAATAAAATATTTCCTGGTCAATAAACCTAAGATCGCCAGCGGTATTGTTGTAAGCTAGGTTCATTTTTCACTTAACAGGTTTCTTTGGTAATTAATGTAAATAATTTGTTTCATTTATGAATTTCGAAAAATTACCCCTTCCTCACACGACTCCCCTCCCTACCAAGTGAATCACGCCTACCCCGAAAGGGAAACGGCTTAATGGTGTAATAATAATAACGTGAATGTATGAAGGACGCCCCCCCTCCATTACGTAAAAAATCGTAACAATATGTCTCAACCCCTTCCACCCCTTTGAGCTGTTACGTAATTTAAGTACGGTCCCATAGATTCACAACTACAATTCCTCAAGCCATGCGCTG
The DNA here is from genome assembly GCA_010014905.2 of Druon quercuslanigerum. Lineage (NCBI taxonomy): Eukaryota > Metazoa > Arthropoda > Insecta > Hymenoptera > Cynipidae > Druon > Druon quercuslanigerum. The sequence goes on from JAAAKG020117436.1 coordinate 431, forward strand.
CTTTTATTTTTTTATTCTTAGTGTAATCTCCGATTCGCTTTACGATTCAGACTTGCAGGTTTAAACAAAACGTTCCTGTTAAAAAAAATTCTTCATCTGATAAAAGATTAGGTTGAAGCAACAAAATGTTGGCTAAATCAATACTAGATGGTTATTATACGCGGACGACAAAATATTTGGTTGATCCAAGAAAACTGTTCGGTTAGTAAAATTTGGTTGATTATATCGTATCTTTTGGTTGATCAAATCAAATATTGATTACTCAATTAACATTGTTCGTTAATCCAAGCGAATATTTTGCTTCATCCAATGGAATATTTAAGTTAATTTAAATAAGTGTTGTTTCTGGTATAAGAAAATATTTTGGTGAATTTAACCAAAACTTGCAATTCATCCAACTATAAAGGACCCAGCAAAACTTACTGTGTTATTACTATTACGAAACATTACTTATCATGTAATTCTGTCATCTTGTATGAATTATTTATTAGTTTATTCAACACAGTGTTTTTTGTTACGGAATTTACTTAGCTAATGAATATCACAGACGACAGATCCCATGGCAAGGCATTTTCAATATAAACTGTGCAGGATCCTTTTTTTATTTATTTAAAAAAATCTTTTTGTTGCTTTATCAAAAACTTTAATTACACAATCTTAAGTAATCCCACAGACTCAAGTAATATTGCGCATTTTCACATAATCACTTAATCCCAAACGATTTTGTTGCCGGATCACTTATTTTGATAAGGATCACCAAGATACAAATGGATTAATGCTTTCAATACAAAATATTTTGGTTAAATCGTCCAAATCTTTTGCTTGATTCTAGACAAATTTTCACTTAAATTATTTGGTTGATCAACCATAACATTTCTATATTAATAACAATATTATTTAATTAATGAATAACTAAAGCCTTTTGTTAAATCAATAAAATATTTTCTAAGATCAAAAGAATTTGGTCAACTGATCAAAAGTTTTGTTCATTGAACCAAAATGATTTCTGAAATAAAACAAGACGATTTTATGGAATGGAGACAATTTTTGTTGTTTTAACGATAAATATGATTAGCATATGGTCAACAAAATATTTGGTTGGCCCAGCTCAATTTTGTGTTTCTTTTTACTAAAATTATGACAGGACTTCAGCAGAGAGAAGCACATTCGTAAAAAAGGTAATGAAGCAAATTATAGTACGGATTTGTATGATCTTCTCAGTTGTTGCTTACGAAAAATATTATTTAAACCTGATTAGTTAGGGAAGAAATTTTCATTGTTCAAATGGTTCATAGTGTAATATTTCTAATTCGAACTTGAAATTTTAATTCTTCTTCTTAGAGGTGATGCTCCTTTAAAAGAAGTCGATATATATTTGTAATCAATGCTGCGTTTATGTTTTTATGCATTTACGATGCTTTTAAAATCTGTGAAGACATGTTAAATAATTTAAAGAAAAAAAAATTAACAGACAGCCTTCAATTAAAGTTTATTTTTCTCATCAAAAGCTGAATTTTTTTTATCAGTGCATAATAAAATGAAAGTATGCGTTCAAATAAATATGAATTGAAATGCATTTTTTAGGCTTCAAACTGAAAATTCGACAAATTTAAATTATTAAAAAATTTTATTAGTCGGATTTGATTAATCGCATGTGGAATTGTTTAATTTGAAGTGCTTACATTTTCGATGATTCGGTTCGAAAACACGCTTATAATGTGTTATGCTTTCATTGCTTTTTATTTGTTCAAATACGAACAGTCATGAAGTTTTATCGAGGAGAAAGATATTTTTGCACAAAATTATTCTTGAATAAAGAAAATTTCCTTATTGAAATAATCCACAACTTTGTTTAATTAACAAAAAGTTGTACACAGGAACAAATATAATTTGCCTATATATAGATGCCAGTTGATTACTTCACTTATTGACAGAACACAACTAAAATAAAGAATAGTATATTCATGAAAATTTTGTTTCTTTAAATTGAGAAACTATTGATGTCAAACTTCAGACAGCCGGGGTAAATAAATTTTCAAAAATATCGTAGTAGTTTAGCAATTCAAATTGCTTACGCAAAGAAACAATTATGATAGAACCGAGGACAAAACATCAATTTCGCACATCTTCAGAATGTAAATTATCCCAATTTTTTCAATTCATTTTTCGTGTGTATATTATTATAATCTCAAAGAAATGGCTACTTTTATTTAAGTAATTAATTAAGTAGACTTTTCTTCTAAAACACTATATTAATTGCATACTGTAAGACTTTATCAATTGCATTTTTATATATGTAACCAATCCATCATTATCACACTCAGCAGTCTGTTCATTACTTTTCCTATCCATTAAATGATAAATGACGATAAATGGAAATTAATGGTAATTTCGAGACCTTAGCTAATGTCAGGTGTGCAACCAATGCTGATAAAGTTTCTCATTGAAAAAGAGTATGCGGAAAATACCTTGGTGACATTTCTTGGGTTTTCCCTTCCGTCAAGTTTGTACTTGAATGCCTTGAATGACTTAAACTTATATGACTAAACTATTTCGCTGCAAAAAAAGACAAAAAGAAACAAATTATTTAGTCACAACATAGAAAATATAAATCTCACAAAAGTATTCTCTAAAAGATTCTCATATTTTCCTACCTATTATCATCTTGTGTTTCATCTCGTAATTAGAATCCAATGTGGTAACAAGGCGCCAGTATCAATTAAATTTGATTGAAATTTTCTGAAATATGAATCAAAGATATCATTAAAACTGATGACCGATATTATCTTGCGTCACATGCCTAATGCACCTAAAACCGCAATAATTTATCTGAAAATAGAATCGTGAGTCGTTCCACGAGTCAGTTCGTTTTCTATAACAGATTATTGATACGTATAATATGTATAACATCAAGTCCGAAGAAACCACATAAATTATTACTTCTAAATCCACATAGATACATGGATATTGACGATTTTGCATCATAGAAGTCTGATACGCATTATTATTGAACCACAAATCTTGTCGCAAATTTTTTCATCCTGCTAGTTTATTTTTAAACAAAATGCAACGCATTTTATCAAGCATGCGCGTGATATTCTTCGCGAATGTTATGTAGGTACATAATATCGCTTATTAAAAATAAATTGAGGAAGTGCAGCATAATTGTAATAATTTGAAATTGATTGTGTCAATAATAGTAATATGAAAAAATTCGAATTCGAATTAAAGAAAATTTATTTGACTCAAAGAAATTACAGAGTATAATGTGGTTGAAGAAATATATTTTTTTAATACAAACTTATTTTTTATTTATTAGATTATTATAGTATAATATTATTTTATTATTAAGTTTTTATGAGTTATTTTTAATATAAATTTAAATATAACTCGGATTAACTAAAATGTTGTTTAACAGAAATAAATATTATTGTGATCCTATGATGCGACGTATTGTTCAGCATAAACCCGTAACAGAGTTGATAAAATATTCTTTGTTTAAAAAATTCGAGTGGTTGAGGTACAGAAATGAAAAGACCCTTTCGTTGACAAAAATATTTATTTAATAATATATTTATTATCACTTTCATGCAGTAAAAAAAAACTTCAAGCACGGTCATTTCTTAGGAAGATCAATCCCCACTAATCACAAAATTTTTTCAGATTATAACTATAGTCATAAATTCGTTTTTTTTAATTTTCTGTATTGATCATAAAAATGTAAGAAGTTACAAAAATGTATTACTGATTAACACATGTTATAACCTGGCAGTATTTGTCCTGAACTACTTGGCATAGGTCATCAAATTTTCAAAAATATTTTTTCGAATCAATCGTGCATGAAGTTATTTCAAAAATAATATTTTTTTATTTGAATGGAACGTTTGTTTGACATGAATCAAATTACTTTATTTATCAAAATAAAAAAATCTTCCGAGTAAATAAATTAATACTGAAGTGAACAAATTACTTCATTCAACTAATTATATGTTCTATTGGAATAACAATACCATGTCTCTTATATATGAAAGAACATATCTCTGTCACTTAATTAAGATCGTTTTTAGTTATCTCAATGTTTCTTTGATTGCAAGATATCAAAATATTTGATTCAAGCTTTGGTGAATTACTCATTTCCAATAAAATGTTTTTCAATTCAGACTCCAAATTATGGATTTCTTTTATGCGAAAACGAGATTCAAGGAAACTTATAGTTCTTAGTTTCAAAGATATCAATTCCTGCGTTAATTGTCTCACATTCTCAGTCTAAGAAATACTTCTTTGTTTCCAAGAAATGACGCCTAAAGAAATGATTCTTCTGAATCAATATAGGAATTTGTTGCAATTAAAAAATATTCAATAAAGTTATAAAAACAGGTTTCTTTGCTCAAAGAAATGGAATAAAAGAAATGCATTTCTTTGGATTCACAATTTTTTTCAGTGTACACTATTGTTTGTTCCGTAATAGAATATGGTTAGTACATGGACAGCAAAATATTTTAGTTATTTAACCAAATCATTTGTTAGGACGAGTATTTTGTTGATTCAATGCAAAAATGTAATTGGTTCAATAAAATATTATATATTAAATCAACCTAAATTTGTTTGATGCAATCCAATTTTCATGTATATCAAAGAAAACGCTTTTTTGGTTTAAGAAATTTTTTTTCTTAATGAACTGTTATTAGTTATGAAAAATATTTAATTTATATTGTGTAATTCGCGGATGCAAAAATTAAACATTTAATATCCGTGATAATTGCGTTTTTAGTTCGTTATAGGTCTGACAATCAAAGAAGGTGAAACACTGAGTCACAATGTTCCAAGAAGAAATTATTTGAACACAAATGGAAATTGTCCCAAAAAAATAGGACGTTGTGAATAAGTATATTTTCTTTGGTATTTTGTATTTGGTTTGATCTGAAGAAGAGAAATTGTTAATAGCATGGGACACGGAAAAAATGAATAGTTCGAACAGAAAAAATATTAAAACGTCAAATAAACACAACAAAAATATTGTTGAAAAAAGATATTTTTGTTTTTGAAAAAAGCCAACTATATCCTCGGCCTATGGATTTTCACACTTTTGAATTAGCTAGAATCTTTATTTTTATTTAGGCCTTTTAGATATTAATAATTTTAAAATATTTTTTAAGATCAAAAATATTGTACAGTAATATTGTATAGTAATGCTTGTAACTTAAAGCAATTGTTTAATAACGAAAGCTGTCAATTAAAAATTATTATTCTACCATTTTTAATTCTTTGAGTTTGACAAGCATAATAATATCGATTTTTTCAATGTAACAAATTATTGTAAATAGATTAACAGATTTACAACATAATAACAAAATATAGTTTCCATAAACAAAATTTTAAGCTCAATGTATTTTCAATTGAAAATAATTCAATTTTAAATTCAGAATTGATTCACGTCGAATGCTTTTCTCTTAATTTAATTAGTTTTAAATACTTCAAATAAAAATTTTGCCAGTTTGAATCAAAAAAGGCTGGAATCAAAAATTTGTAATGTAAAAAAAATGGGAGGGAACCGAAATTTAGAAGATTTCAGTAAAAACTCTCATTTATAGCTACATATTCTAACCATTTTATTGTAATATTATTATACTTATTCAAATAAGCACTATAAATAATTTATTATAAAAATTCAAGTTTAAAAACTTAATTTTTTATTTAAATATAAAGAAGCTCAAAAACAAAGAATCCCAAACGATGTCGAGACTCAGGACATTCAATGTAAATGGAATGAAGTCATTGAAGATTATTGTATTTGTTATATTTATTACATTATTCTGAGAACCAAGAATAACCAAATTGAAAATTTAAAGAAAAAAGAAGGAACGGGATTTGAAGGTCGTTGTTAACTTTTTTACACAAATGCTCGTTTTTAATATTGGTGACACTAATTTTTGCGACGTGGCACAGGGTGTCTACTCAAATGGATAATCTGGAATAATTATCAGAGAATTTTTTTTTATAACTGGAAAAACCTGAAAATTTCTATTGAATTTTTTTTAATCTGGAAATTTGTTTTAGAGTTTGCTTAAATTTGTTTAAAATTCTAATATAAAATTAAATAACAATTTTTTTTATATTTTTAAATGTAGCTTTTTGTTACTGGATTTAAATATTTTACTGAAAATTGTGTTGTTGTTGGCTGGAAATTCACTTTTTTTTAAACTGAAAGTTAACTCTCCTGTTTTTTTGTTGTTAAAAATGTATGTTTTTTAGATTCAAATTCTATACTATTTGCTAAAAAGATTCGGCATTCAAGTTAAAAATTAAAATTTTTGGTTGAGAATTTACCTACTTGCTTAAAAGTTAAACTCTTTTGTTAAAAATTCAATTTTTTTGTTGCTTAAGAATTCATCATCTTTATTGAATATTGATATCTTTGTTTAAAAATTTAATTATTTTCTTGAAATATTATTTTTTGTTGTTGGTTTAATTCAACGAGAATTTATGTTTATTAGTTGAAAAATTAACTAATGGAAATTGGTTAAAATAATAACTCTTTTTCTTAAAAACCTTTTTTTTGTTATAAATTCATCATTTTAATTAAAAATTCATCTCTTTGTTTGAAAATCAAACTACTCTACTGAAAAAATTTGTTGTTTGTTAAATGACACTGATTTTAAATCAAAATTAAAATATTTTTTTTATAAGAATATTAACTATTACATTTTTCGTCGAGAATTCATATTTTTTAGTTGAAAATTTCACTAAGTGGTTAAAAGGTTAAATTTTTGGTTAAAATTTATTTTCTTAGTTAAATGCATCATTTCAATTAAAAATTCATCTCTTTGTTTGAAAATGGAACTATTGAAATGTTTTTTTTTATTCAACTGAATTTGATTAAAAATTCAAATTTTATTTGATTTGAATTTTTACTAGTACATTTTTGATCAAGAATTCATGTTTTTTATTTGAAAATTCAACTAATTGGTTGAAAGTTAAAAAGATTTTGTCAAACATTCTTTTTTTGTGTGTAAAGATTCATATTTTTTATTTAAAATAAACATATTTTTTGGTTGCTATTATATTTTTCGATGAGAAACTAATTTTTTTGCTTAAAAAAATAAATATTTTGGATTGAAAGGTAATTTTGTAAATAAAATTTGAAGTATTCCATGTTTAGTTGAGAATTCATATTTTTCATGTGAAAATTCAACTATCAGGTTGAAAATTCATTTATTTTAAAACTCATCTCTTTGCTTGAAATTAAATTTTTCTAACGACAAATTTAATTGAATCTCTTTATTTCCCCTGTTTTTGCATATCTTGTAATATAATTTGTCAAAGCTTTCTAAATTATTAATATTAATTAAATTCCTAGAAACTTTCACCATATTAAGAAATTACTTCTTTAAAAAAAAGTTACTCTCACAAATGAAAAACTACTTATTGTCTTTTTTCTTTGAACAGTACTATTTTTATACATTTATATATTTACGAGGACTAAAAAAAACACCATTTGTAATAAAATTGTAACATTTTAATAATTTCTTTTTATAAATTATTTATGCACAATCAAAAGCAATAAAACCACATTTTCTGATGTCTTAAAAATACCCAGGTTGAATTTATCATCAAGAATATCTGAAAATTGATGTACCTGGTTTCTTCAACCGTAAATTGGTCGACCCTCATCACGTAAGAAAAGAGAATAATTAAACTTCTATTTTTATCATTTTATTAATATCACCAAGAAGCCTTTGCATCTGAAGAAAAATGAAATATGCATGCAAAAATACTCGAACATGCATCATATTAAAATTGTTCTTGCGAAAGTAACATGTTTGCTTTTCTCTTCAGTGCACGTCGCATTTCAGTTAGAATTCGACGTAGTATCCGTAATTTATAATTAAAATGCGCTGCGAAGTGTAATTTATTTTTGCACTCTTAATGGTTCTCTGTTAACCGGAAACTCCGAGTTTTAGATCAATTAAATTTTATTTAATTCGAGTATAAATCCAATTGGTACATTTGAACTTGGACTCCTATCGTGTCCGATGGAATTAATTACTTCTTGCATAAAAGGGTACAAAACTTGACATCTGTGTTTGTAATTATTTCTATAATTACGCATATGCCAGTGTATAATTTTACGTGTGGTGAGACTTAATAATAAATAATGTTTGTAGTGAACTATATATATTTTAATCTCATTATTTGATATGGTCATAATTTTCTTATTCGTATTTTTATTCGACTTTTTAAAGTATAGTGAATCATCCTGAGTAAAGAAATGATACGAGAGTGTGATATGCTCATTATTTATTATCTTCATGTAAATGGCAATAGCGCGCAATAAGATTAATTATTGTACAGAATCGTTTATAGACTTTTCATCCTTGTAAATGGATTATAGTTCACGAAAGAAAGCAGAGTATGTACCAACTAGAATAGACTGTCAATATTAATATATACTTTTGGTGATAAAAAGTATTTCTACTGCGCAGTGTGTTATTTTAATTATATCTTAGACTCCAGTTTAAACTAACTATTTCTGTCCTATCTGATTGGGATTGTGTAAAAACAAGAATTATGGCAGTAATCCCACGCACACATAAGATCTTAGGGACTTGTTGAATAGGGATTTGTTAGGAAAGGGCAGGGGAAGTTAACAACAATTTATCAACAATTACTATTTTTTTGAGTATTCATATTTTTTTAATTGAAAATTCACTTACTTTGTTGAAAGTTGAACTGCTTTGTTAATTCATAAGAAACAGCAATTTTTTATCAAATCCCCCTCCCTCAAATCTCTTTACGTTGTCTTCTAATGATCTCTAAATAAATTAACAAAAAAAGTTTGTTGCTAACAATTACGGCCCCTCACAGATAAAAAAAAACAGAAAAAATACATTTTTCTAAAGGAAAAGTGTACTGTGACTTTTTTTATTCAAAAATTTTACAATCAACGTACGTTTACCTCAATTTTGGTATCAATTAATATTTCATGAATATTTGTGAGCACATTAATGAAATAATTATAAATTTAAGTCGAAATTAAAAATTAAAATTTTAGTGCAAATTACAAATAATCCGCAGTAATATTGTAGAAAATTATCATATGAATTTAACTTTACGCGCCAAAGAAACCCGGTGAGTGAAAAACGAACCTGGCCAACAACTTAAAAAAAAAAGCCAAGGAATGTTATTGTTTAGGGAAAATTCAGGGATTTGAAAAAAAATGTTGCAACAGTCAGAAAAAAGTTTTATTACGTTTATACAAGATTCTAGGTTAAAAATGCTACTTGTTCAAAATTTTTTGAATATTAATGGTCGGGGAAAATAAAAACTTCTTCAGGGAAAATTAGGAAATTTTGGAAAATGAAGTTTCGCGGTAACCCAGATATAATATTCTTGTTAGTAAGTTATTTGTCTTTTATTTTTATTTATATTTTTTTTGCAGTTGCTTCCTGCTAAAGATTATCTTAATAGATATAAATATTATTATTGTCCGAAAACTTAGCAATTTTGTTTAAAAGTTTTTTAAATTAAAAATTTAATTATTTTTTTGGAAATTCGTCTCTTTGGTTGGAAATTCAAGAATCTTTGTAGAAGATTTTTAAAAATTTATAATTCATATTTTCTTGTTCAAAAGTAAACTCAAATATTTTTTGTATGAAAATTCATCACATTTTGGAAAATTGATCTTTTTAATTACAAAATTTATCTAATTATAGTACAAATTTTTTCTGGATAAAAATACAACTGTTTGGTTAACAATTCATGAATTTTGTTCAAAGGTCATCCCTTTTGGTTAGAAATTTAACAATTTTGTTGAAAAGTCATCATTTTCAGTTGAAAACTCAACTGTTTTGTTTAAAATGCAACTGTTTTGTAGAAAATTAATTTTTTCTTTAAAATTAATATTTTGGTATTCAAAAGTCGAATAACATATTTTTTGGATGAAAATTAACCTATTTTGAAAATTCTTCTTTTAGAAGTAAAAAATGCAATTTTCTGTTTCGAGATTACTCTTTTTTGGTTAAAAATTAAATTTTTGTCGAAAATAATGTTTCGTTTAAAATTCATTTTTTGTGCAAAAAATTGGTTTTTTAAACAAAAAATTCATTTATTTTGTTGTAAATTCGTTTTTTTTGTGTAAAAAGTTAATATTCTCAATTGAAAATTTAACTCTTTGCTTAAAAGTTTTACTTCCTTTCTTAATTTATTTTTTAAAATTAGAAATTCATTATTTTCATTAAAATATTATCTCTTCGGTTGAAAATTAAATTAATTTATTAAAAATTCACCACTTGTTGTTAAATATTCGTCTTTTTATGTTACAGAATCCTTTTTCTGGAAATTAAACTATATATTTTTTAAAAATTTAGATTTTTTATTATAAAATTCATATGTTTTAGTAGAAATTTCCTATTTTTTAAAATAAAAATGCAACTGTTTGGTTGAAAATTAATATTTTCGTTGGTAAAAACTGCAATTTTCTGTTTCGAAATTATTCTTTTTTGGTTAAAAATTAAGTTTGTGTCGAAAATAATATTTTGTTTAAAATTTTTGTGTAGAAAGTTAATATTATTGATTGAAAATTTTACTCTTTGCTAAAAATTAAACGTCCTATTTTATTTCACTTTTTAAAAATTAAGAGTTCATAATTTTAGTTAAAAAATTATCTCTTCGGTTAAGAATTAAACTAATTTATTGAAAATTCATATTTTTGGTTTAAAAATACTTTCCTATGAATGAAAATGTAATAATTTCATCAAAAATTCAACTGTTTGATTAAGAATTAACTTAATGTTATAAAAAGAAATTCGGGATATAAAATATTCAAAATTGGAATTGTCGAGGAAATTCATACGTTTAGGTGATTTTTGAAAATTCGTCTTTTTTGGTAGAAACTTATTTTTTTTAGTTGAAAATTTAAATATTTGGTTAAAAATGGATGTATTTTGTAGAAGATTTTTTTTATTTAAAACTTATCATTTTGAAAGATTTTTTTTCTCTTTTGATTATAAAATTTTTTTTAATTTAAAAAATTAACATTTGTTGAAAAATCTTCTTATTTATTTGAAATTTCATCTCTTTTGCAAGAAATTAAATTTTTTTTGTTTAAAAAATACAACTTTTTGTTAAAAGTGAATCTGTGTTTGTTGAAGATTCATCTATTTTCTAGAAAATTTGCATTTTTTGTTAATTTTAACTGTTTTTATTTAACAAAGAAAATATTCTCTCGGTTAAAATATCAACTGTTACTTTTTTTTGAGTATTCATAGTTTTGTATTGAAAATTCTTTTACTTTGTTGAAAGTTGAACTGCTTTGTTAATTCATAAGAAATAGTAATTTTTTATCAAATCCCCCTCCCTCGAATCTCTTTACGTTGTCTTTTAATGATCCCTAAATAAATTTACAAAAAAAAGTTTGTTGCTAAAAATTACGGCCCCTAGCAGATAAAAAAAACAGAAAAAAAAACATTTTTCTAAAGGAAAAATGTACTGTGACATTTTTTATTCAAGAATTTTACAATCAACGTATGTTATTTTTAAGCATTTGGTTGATGGATAGTTATTTTATGCATTAAATTGAGTCAAGGGACTAAAAATATTTGACTGACTCTATATTTAGACGTGTTTGTTTTTGAAAATGGCTTTTGGAATGCAGTGATGAAATTTTATAGGACAAATAAAAATGTTTATGAGAAAAGATTAAAGTACAAAAAAGGTGTTTTTATTTATGATCTTCTAGTTTTTGCCAGCACTAATAAAAAGTTTATCCTTCTTGATGATCCAAGATCCTTCACGTGGAATTTTTTTGAAAATTTTCCACACATTTTTATCACTTGCATTTTCATACCTGTAGGAGAGTCATTAATTTTTTAATAGTTTTCAGTTAATGATCTGAACGATTTATAATGGATCTAAGTGAGTAAAATGTTTAAATTATTTTTAGCGTTACTGATTCTATTGAAAGTATAATAATAGATATGGTAGTTAACAGATGATTAGATGGTTATTAGAAGGTAGGTGTAAATTATTTTTACAAGTGAGATGTCTATTTTTAATTTTCGACTTTCTTCCGTTGTGTAGTATTGACATTGCCACTGAATATTTCTTTGTAACTTTAATAAGTGTTGATTTCCTTCTAATTATACTAAAGTGTGAGATCCATTTGCTCATTTTGGCAAGTTTGCTTCGAACACTTTAAAAGACTCTAATAGATATTCATGGTTTGAATAATTTGCATTAGAAACGTACGCGAATGACGTATGTAGAAAAGGTCTAGGGAGGGGGGTGTAACAGGTTTTGTGACGCATGTGACGAAGGGGGGAGGGGAAGGTAACGTAGAACTTGACATCTTATATAGAAAATATAAATTTGAATACCAGTTTTTTGAAGTTCATGATAAAATTTAAATTAGTAATTTTACTTTAGAGTAAACCATCCAAATACAGACTTAACACTCTTTCCGTTTTCTTAAAGAATTCCTCTTTTTTCTCTGTTTTCGGGAAACTTCCTCTTTATCTTGTTTTTTTTTCGCTTAAATTTCTTTCGCTTAATTAAAAATTCTTCTACAATGTTAAAAATTTAACATTTTTTTCAAATTCTTATTTTTTTAGTTGGAAATGTATTTTTTAACGTAAGGATTGTTTCAGTTAAAAATACAAATATTACATTTTTCATTGAGAATTCATTTTTCTTTTTTTTCAAAATTCAACCAATCGGTTAAAAGTTTAACTACTTTGTTAAACATTCATTTTCTTCGTTGAAGATTGAACTCTTTTGTCGAAAATTGTTTAAAAAAAGTTTTTTTGCAATTAAAATGTAACTAATCTGTTTGTGCTGGAAAATTGATCGCTCTTATTTGAATTTTCATCTATGACATTTTTTCATTCAGAATATATCTTTCTTGGTGGAAAATTTAAATCTTTAGTTAAAAATTGAACTACTGTTTTTTGAATACGAGTTTTTTGAAATTCATGATAAAATTGAAATTAGTGATTTTACTTTACAGTAAACCATCCAAAGAATTATTAAAGAATTCTTCTTTTTTCCCTGTTTTCGGGAAACTTACCCTTTATCTTGTTTTTTTTTCGCTTAAATTTTTTTTGCTTGATTAAAAATTTGTCTACATTGTTAAAGATTTAACAATTTTGTTAAAATTCTTGTTTTTTAGTTGAAAATGTATTTTTTAACGTAAGGATTGTTTCAGTTAAAAATTCAACTATTAAATTTTTCATTGAGAATTCATATTTTTTTTGTTGAAAATTCAACCACTTGGTTAAAAGTTTAACCACTTTGTTAAAAATTCATTTTCTTGGCCGAAGATTGAACTGTTTTGTTGAAAATTGTTTAAAAAAATATTTTTTTTGCATTTCAAATGTTTTTTAATTTAAAATTTAAATTTAAAATTCTGTTTGTGTTGGAAAATTGATCGTTCTTATTTGAATTTTCAATTATGAAATTTTTTCATTCAGAATATGTCTTTTTGGTGGAAAATTTAAATCTTCAGTTAAAAATTGAACTACTTCGTTGAATATTCGTTTTATTGGTTGACGATTTAACTATTTTGTTCAAATTTTATTCTTTTTTCTCAGAAAATTATTTGTTTTGACAAACGTCGTTTTTAGTTGAAAATTCAATAATTTGGTTGAAAATAAAAGTATTTTGTCTTCAATTCATTTTTTTCGATGAAGAATTAATCTTCTTAACTAAAAATGCAACTATTAGGTTGAAAGTTGAACTATTTTGTTGACAATTAGTTTTTTAAAGGTTAAAACTTACTTTTTGAAATGATAATTTAACTAATGCATTATTGGTAGAAAACCCTTATTTTTAGTTGAAATTTTAACAATAAATTATTTGAAAATGTATTTTGTTGTAAATTCATCTTTTGTGGTGAAAAATTAATTATATATTAAATAATTTTATTAGTTAATTAAAAAATTAAAATTTTACTATTCCATGAATGGTTAAAAATTCATATTTGTTACTTGGAAAATCAACAATTTGGTTTAAAATTGATGTATTTTTATAATAAAGAACCACTTTGTTAAAGATTTATTTTATTAATTGAAGATCCATCTCTTTGGTTTAAAATTCAACTATTTGTTTAAAATTTATATTTTTGGGTTGAAAGTTCAACTATTTTGCAGAGATTTTCTCTTTTTGTTTATGATAATTTAATGTTTTTGGCAGAAATTTTAATTATTTTTGTTGGTTAAAGATGCAACTGTTTTATTTTTCCTTTATAATTCATTTTTATGAATTCCACTATTTTTTTATTCAAAATGAAAATCGTTTTTTTGTTTTAATTTGACGTTTTTTTATGTAAAGTAAAAATCTTTTTTTTCCTTAAAATATCAGTTATTACTTTTTTTGAGAATTAATTTTCTTTGGTCCATGATTTTAGTTGAAAATTTAATAATTCTGTTAAAAATTGAAATATTTTGTGGAAATTTAATTTTTTATTCTAAATTAAAATATTTTTTGTTAAAATGTTAAAAATTATATTTTTTCGTAAATATTGACCTTTTTGTTTTAATTTGACGTTTTTTTTTATGTAAAGTAAAAATCTTTTTTTTCCTTAAAATATCAGTTATTACTTTTTTTGAGAATTAATTTTTTTTGGTCCATGATTTTAGTTGAAAATTTAATAATTCTGTTAAAAATTGAAATATTTTGTGGGAAATTTAACTTTTTATTCTAAATTAAAATATTTTTTGTTAAAATGTTAAAAATTATATTTTTTCGTAAATATTGACCTTTTTATTTTAATTTGACGTTTT
>JAAAKG020117447.1:0-15206 GCA_010014905.2 Druon quercuslanigerum
AAGATTTATCAATAATTTTAATAATATTGATATAGACCAGTAGACAAACAAAATTAACATCTAAAATTAATAATAAATTATTCCCTGGCCAATAAACCTAAGATCAACAATTTTAATTTTGATTCCGAAAATATAATTTTATAAACAAATAGTTCAACTGTAAACCAAAACAGATAATTTTCAACCAAAGAGTTGAATTTTCAATTAAAAGAGATTAAGAACCAAGAATAAGAGTAGTATAATAAGTAAGTAATAAGAGCAGTTAAATTTTTAAACGGAAAATATGAATTATTATAAAAAAAGTTTCTTTTCACAGTGGAATTTTCAACCAAAAAAGAGAAAATTTCTTCTAAAAGAGATTAATATCCAATCCAAAAAGACAACTTTACTAGAAAATAGTTGAATTTTCAAGCCGAAAACATGAATATCTAACCAAGAAAATTATTTTTTATAAAAATGACGAATTTTCAACAAAATACATGATTTGTCAACCAAATAGTGGAACTTTCAAATCAAAAAAATTAAAAATGTTAATCAAAAATAAAATAATTAAATTTTCAGTTAAAAAAGTCATTTTAACTGGTTACGTTTCTAACCAAAAGAGAAAACAGAAAAGCTTTCAAAGCAAAAAGAAAAATTTGTAACTAAGAAAGATTTATTTGTCAATAAAGAAAAAATGTTTATCAAATTGTAGAATTCTCAAGACAAATATGTTAATTTTCTATAAAACATTTGAATTTTCCACGAAAAAGTTATTTTTCAATAAAATAGTTCAATTTTCAACCAAATGAATATACGTTTTAAAAAAGTATAAAAATAGTCAAATTTCCAACAAAACAATTAAATTTTCAAACAAAAAAGATGAAACTGGAATCAAAAATGTTTAGTATTAGGAATAATTTTCTTTAAAATAAAAAAAATGAAATTTCCTTCGAAAGAGATATATTTTAACCCTAAAAAGGACAAATTTTCAAAAAAAGCAGTTGAATTTTGAACCCGAAAATATGAAGATCAACAAAAAAATTAATTTTCAAGCAAACAGTTGAATCCATAACCGAATCCGATTAGTTTTCAACCACACAATTACATTTTAAAAAATTCTATCAAAAGAGATGAGATATCGACTTGAATATACCAATTTTCTACAAAACAGTTGAATTGCAACCCAAAGGACCAATTTTCCTCAACAAAGTTGAATTTTCACCCTGCAAAAAGAATTTTCAATCAAAAAAGTTGTTTTCAACTAATAAAGATTAATTCTTAACCAAGCAGATGAATTAAAAAAAAGAAAGCTTTTCTACCCCAAAAAGTAGAGTTTTTAACAAACTAAATTAAATTCTCGAAGTAAAAAGTCGAATGTTTGAAAATTTTTTTTTGGTTTAAAAAATTAATTTTCAACAAAAACAAAACTAGTTTTTAACCAGTTGAACTCCCAACCAAAAAGATAAAATTTGAACAAAGAAGATTTATTTTCAATCCATAAAGATGATTTTTTTATGAAAATAGTCGAATTTCCAATAAAACAATTAAATTTCCAAACAAAAAAGATGAAATTGGAATAAAAAATATATAGTATTAAGAATAATTTTCTTTAAAATAAAAAAGATAAATTTTCCTTTGAAAGAAATACATTTTAATCCTAAAAGGACAAATTTTCTAAAAAGTAGTTGAATTTTGAACTCGAAAATATAAAGATCAACAAAAAAGTTAATTTTCAAGCAAATAATTAAATCCACAAACAAAGCCGATTAGTTTTCAACCCCACAGTTACCATTTGAAAAATTCTTTTAAAAGAGATGAGTTTTCGACTCTAATAGACCAATTTTCTACAAAACAGTTGAATTTTCAATCCAAAAATAAAAATTTTCAAAAAAAATTCATTTTCAACTTAAAATTATGAATTTTCAACCAAAGAGCTAAATTTAAACAAAAATAATATTTTGCTACTAAACATTTTCAAAGAATTTTCTAACAAAAAATACCAAGAATGATTTTCCAGTCAAAAAAGACGAAAGTTTAACCAAACTGTTGGATTTTCAATCAAAAAAGAAGAATTTTCTACAAAACAGTTGAATTGCAACCCAAAGGACCAATTTTCCTCAAAAAAGTTGAATTTTCACCCTGCAAAAAGAATTTTCAATCAAAAAAGTTGTTTTCAACTAATAAAGATTAATTCTTAACCAAGCAGATGAATTAAAAAAAAGAAAGCTTTTCTACCCCAAAAAGTAGAGTTTTTAACAAACTAAATTAAATTCTCGAAGTAAAAAGTCGAATGTTTGAAAATTTTTTTTTGGTTTAAAAAATTAATTTTCAACAAAAACAAAACTAGTTTTTAACCAGTTGAACTCCCAACCAAAAAGATAAAATTTGAACAAAGAAGATTTATTTTCAATCCATAAAGATGATTTTTTTATGAAAATAGTCGAATTTCCAATAAAACAATTAAATTTCCAAACAAAAAAGATGAAATTGGAATAAAAAATATATAGTATTAAGAATAATTTTCTTTAAAATAAAAAAGATAAATTTTCCTTTGAAAGAAATACATTTTAATCCTAAAAGGACAAATTTTCTAAAAAGTAGTTGAATTTTGAACTCGAAAATATAAAGATCAACAAAAAAGTTAATTTTCAAGCAAATAATTAAATCCACAAACAAAGCCGATTAGTTTTCAACCCCACAGTTACCATTTGAAAAATTCTTTTAAAAGAGATGAGTTTTCGACTCTAATAGACCAATTTTCTACAAAACAGTTGAATTTTCAATCCAAAAATAAAAATTTTCAAAAAAAATTCATTTTCAACTTAAAATTATGAATTTTCAACCAAAGAGCTAAATTTAAACAAAAATAATATTTTGCTACTAAACATTTTCAAAGAATTTTCTAACAAAAAATACCAAGAATGATTTTCCAGTAAAAAAAGACGAAAATTTAACCAAACTGTTGGATTTTCAATCCAAAAAGAAGATTTTTCTACAAAATATGTTGAATTTTCAACCCGAAAAACTGAGTTTTCAAAAAAAAAGTTCATTATTAACCAAACAGATAGATATTCAATTAAATAATGGTTGAATTAAAAGAATTTTTAACAAATTAGTTGAATCTTCAACCTAACAAGCTGAATTTTGTACCTATGTGTTGAATTTTTAACCCAAAAGACCAATTTTCTACAAAACAGTTGAATTTTCACCCCGCGAAAGGAATTTTCAATAAAAAAAGTTGTTTTCAACTAATAAAGATGAATTCTCAACCAAGTAGATGAATTAAAAAAAAGAAGGCTCTTCTACCCCAAAAAGTAGAGTTTTTAACAAACTAAATTAAATTCTCGAAGTATAAAGTTGAATGTTTGGAAAATTTTTTTTCGCTTTAAAAAGTTAATTCTTCTCAAAAACAAAACTAGTTTTCAACCAGTTGAACTCCCAATCAAGAACATAAAATTTGAACAAAGAAGATTTATTTTCATCCAAAGAGTTCCATTTTTGACTGAAAAGGATGATGCAACCAATTAGATTGAGTTTCTTCCAAGCAGATAAATATTTGACCAAATAGTTTAATTTTTAACTAGAAAAGATAAATTTTTAATTAAAAATATCTACTTTCAAGAATAAAAAAAAGAATTTTCGACTAAAAAAGATTTTTCAGTTTAGAAAGAAAAAAATTTCAAACGAATTGTGGTATTGCGCAATATGACTGAGTACTCGCGCAATGCGGCCCTTCCGAGGCGAGAGTCGCAAATGTCTCTCGCCATGCCCCATGTGAAACTGCATGGGCCAGAAATTCTAGGCATTAAAAAATTAGGGCTTATGAAACCAGGGTTCTGATGCAATTAAAATTCCAACCAAAATAGATTAATTTTGAACCAAAAATATAATAGTAGCCTTCTCAAATAAGAATAACTATCTTTAGAAAAATATGACTTTTTGATAAAAAAAAAGTTGAATTTTCAACAAAGCAATAGGACTTTCAACAAAAAGAAATGAATTAGGACCCAGAAATACAAAATTAAAATTTTCTATCAAACAGAATTATCTTACAACAACAACAAAATTTTCTCCCAAAATATTAATTTTAAATCAAAAATTTTCTATAAAAAATACGGATTTGTAACAAAACAGTTAAAATCTCGACTAAAGAGATGACTTATTAACGAAATAATATAATTTCCAATAAAATAATAAAATTTGCAAGCCAATGAAATCAATTCTTATACAAAAATAAAATCGTAGACCTTTTAATCAAGAAGAATTATATTAACAAAAAAAAGAAGAATTTTTGACAAAATACCAGAAGATTTAATAAAAACAGATGAATTCTAATGAAAACAAAATATACAGGTACGACTAAAACAAAATGAATTTTCAGCCAAATAGTTCAATTTTCAGCAAAATAATTTAATTTTCAACCTAACAAAAGAATATTGAATTCTGAACAAAAAATATAATAGTAGACTTTACAATTAAAAGTTAAAGACTATGAAACCATCTTGAGTTCGTTAAAAATCAGCCTTAAAATCAGTCTTAAAATAAGTATGCAAATCATTCTTAAAATAAGTATTGAAATAAGTCTTAAAATAAGTCTCACAACTCTGAATTTCAGTGACTTTTGGAAAATGGCGTCAAGGACTCGGTTCTGCGAATGCGTCGCGTGCCAGCTACGCATTTGCGAATGCAGAACTGGTTTCGATTTTTCCACCCGAGGGTTGAAAAGAAGGGTTGGCTTCAATTACACCAGTCTCGCCCCCCCCCCCCCTCACTCGAATTTGACAAACCTTTTTAAGATGCGTTGTGCGATTAAAGCAACGAGCTTTCCCTGTCTCGTGGCTCGATTGTTCAGCTCCCGTGTGACCATGACCCACATTTACGACCCACATCTATAGGAGGGTACGTTCCCTTATTCCTGGCCGGGTAAAGGTCACACCGTGGAGTAAATTTGACCTACATTACTCCAGTGACAATGCCACGCACTTGATTCAATTCTGCGAACCTTCATTTCCTGATAATCGACTTTAATTGCCTCTAATTGTCTCCGAGGAAATGGTCTTTTCATCTGAAGATCTGAAGATTTGAAGATCTGAACCAATAGACTTATAATTTATAATCCAATTCCGGATTTTCATGCAAAAGGGTCAAATTTTTCGGAAAAAAGTTTCATTTTCAACCAAAAAAGAAAAAAGATAACCAAATTGTTGAATTTTAAAGCCAAAAGACAACTTTTAATGAAAGTGTTACTTTTTTAACTTGACGTTACGAATTTTCAACAAATGATTCCATTTTGAAAGAAAAAATTCATTTCCAACGATCTAGTTGAATTCTCTACCAAAACAGATTAATTTTAACCAAATAGTTATATTTTCAACAAAACTTGAAATTTTTTACTTAGAAAGATTTTTTAGTCAAGTAAGAAAAAAAATTCAACCTAAATATTGAATGTTCAACCAACGAAACAAAAAACACAACTAAATTGTTAAATTTCATAGCAAAACAGATTAACTTCAACCAAACATTTGAACGAATTTTTTTACCTAGAATGATTTTCCAGTCAAAAAAAGAACAAAATTCAACAAAATTGTTGAACTTTCAAACCAAAAAGATGAATTTTCGACAAAACAGTTAACTTTTTAACCCGCAAGTACAAATTTTTAACAAAACAGTCAATTTTCAACGAATAAGTTGAATTTATAAACAAACCTAATTAATTTTAAGTAAATACTTCAATATTTCAAAAAAAACTGAAATATTTTACCTAGAAAGATTCTTCAGTCAAGTAAGAAAAAAATATTCAACCAAAATACTGAATTTTCAACCAACGAAGCAAAAAATACAACCAAATTGCTGAATTTTATAGCCAAAAAGACGATTTTGTTGAAAACAGTTGAATAACCTGAAAATATAAATTTTCAACAAGATTCATTTTTCCACGAAATAGTTGAATCCTCAAGCAAAACAAATTAATTTGAACAAAACAGTTGAATGAATTTTTTACCTAGAAAGATTTTCCAGTCAAGTAAGAAAAAAAATTCAACCAAAATATTGAATTTTCAACCAACGAAGCAAAAAATACAACCAAATTGCTGAATTTTATAACCAAAAAGAAGATTTGGTTGGAAACAGTTAAATATTTAACCCGAAAATACAAATTTTCAACTAGAACCATTTTTCCACGAAATAGATGAATCCTCAAGCAAAACAAATTAATTTGAACCAAATAGTTGAATGAATTTTTTACCTAGAATGGTTTTCCAGTCACGTAAGAAAAAAAAATCAACCAAAAATATTGAATTTTCAACCAACGAGGCGAAAAATACAACCAAATTTTTTTAATTTTATAAACAAAAAAGACGATTTTCTTGGAAACAGTTGAATATTTAACCAGAAAATACAAATTTTTTACCTAGAATGATTTTCCAGTCAAAAAATTCAACAAAAGTGTCACATTTTTAACCACAATTGTTGGATTTTCAAACGAAAAAGATGAATTTCCTACAAATTAGTTGACTTTTTAACCCGAAAATACAAAGTTTCAACAAAAGAGTCAATTTTCAACGAATAAGTTGTATTTATAACTAAACCTAATTAATTTAAAATAAATAATTCAATACTTCAACAAAACTTAAAATGTTTTACCTAGAAAGATTTTTCAGACAAGTAAGAAAAAAATTGAAACAAAATGTTAAATTTTCAAACAAAAATATTGAATTTTAAACCAACGAAGCAAAAAAATACAACCAAATTGTTGAATTTTATAACCAAAAAGACGACTTTCGACGAAACAGTTGAATTTTTAACCCGAAAATACAAATTTTCAACAAGAGTCATTTTTCAACAAAATAGTTGCATCCTCAAGCAAAACAGATTACTTTCAACCAATTAGTTAGATTTTCAATAAAAAGTAAACAATTTTTTACCTAGAAACATTTTTCAGTCAAGAAGGAAAAAAATTCAACCAAAATGTTAAATTTTCAAACCAACAAGTTGAATTCTCTACCAACAAAGCAAAAATATAACGACATTGCTTAATTTTATAGCCAAAAAGGTGAATTTTTTACAAAGTAGTTGAATTTTTAACCCGAACATACGAATTTAAAACAAAAGAATGAACTTTCAATGAAATACTTAAATCTTCAACGAAAACAGATTAATTTTTACCGAAAAGTTGCATTTTCGACAAAAAAATGGAAATTTATTATTTAGAACGTGTTCTCAGCCAAGAATTTGAAAAATTCAAGCCAAGTTGTGGAATTTTGAGACCAAAAAGATTAATTTTCTGCAGAACAGTTGAATTTTCAAACCTAAAAAGGAATTTTGAACAAAAAAGTTAATTTTTAAAGAAATTTACGAGTGATTTCCACGGATATGAAGATTTTTAAAAGGATTTTAAGATTTTCAAAGCAATTTAATGGGATTTATAAATATTTATCCCAATATTACAAGATTTATTCGGTGTTCAATGGATTAAAAAGATTTTCACGAATATCTGAGAATTTTACAGGAATTACAAAGAATTCACGGCACTAAAGTGAATTTTGGAAAAAAAGAAAATAAAATTTCAAGAGATTTTAAGGTATTTCAAGGAATTTCACAAAGATTCGACAATTTTATTATATCTTAAAGAATTTTAAGGGGTATTAAAAATTTGCAGGGAATTACGTTTTTTCAGAGAACTTTGATAAAAAAAATTTTAATTTAAACTATGTTCAAAGGATTCTAAAGGATTTCTAGAGATATAAAAATTTTTGAAAGATTTCACACAAGTTCATAGTATTTCTGAAGGTTTAACAGGATTTCTAGAGTACTCTGGAAAATAAATAAAATTTTATTGAATGAAAACCACTATAAAATATTTCTATTGAAATTTATAAAAAGATAACAATTTTTTCCGAAAAATGATAACGAATTTTTTTGTCTTTTTTGGACCAAGAAAAAAAAAAAGAGGAAAGAAAAATAATAATTAAAAAGAAAAGATAGTGGATTTGATTAGTTTCCTTCCCATTTTTCTTTCCTATCTTTTATTTATGTCCAAAGAAGAAAAAGAAAAATTTATTTTATTTTTTCGGAAAAAATGGATACCTTTTTTCAAGTTTGGATATGAACATTTTATGGTGGTTGTCCAAATTTGCTCCTTTGATTCTTGGTTTTACTTTCAGGAATTCTGCACATTAATTTGATTATTGGGCGTTAAATAGGATTTTAAATTTAATTTTAATCTCATTTACATTTCTTTAATTGTAAAAAACTTCAAAATTTCTAGGGATTTTACGTTTTGAGGAGAACTTTAAAGAATAAGTTTAATTTAAATTATATTCAAGGACTTTTAAATCACTTATACTTTTTAAAATTGATTTTTACAGTTTCCATAGATTTCAAGGGATTTCAAAGAATTTTGTTAGACTTACAAGGATCTCAAGGGATTTTCTACGATTCCACAGATTACAAGTGGTTTCAGTGTTTGAAGAAATTTTACAAGATTTAAAGAATGTTAATGAATTTCAAAGTATTTTAAGGGACTTCAAAGATTTCTACGGATTTTAAGGTTTTTTCTAAAGAAATTTAATGAATAGGTTTATTTTAAATTAAATTTTAATGGATTTTAAATAATTTATTATTTTTTAATGAATTTTTATCCTTTATAAATATTTAAAGAGATTTCTTGTGAATTTCTAGGGATTTGAAGGATAGCAAAATTTCAAGGGATTTCAAAAAATTGTGTAGGATTTTTAAAATTTCCAAAGAATTTAAAGACAACGTACGAAAATAAATGAAATTTAATTGAATTTACTGGAATTCTTAACGATTTCACCAGATATAAAGGATTTTATTTAATCTAAAAATATTTCAAGGGATTTCAAAGATTTTTTAAGGACTTCAACGCTTTTTTCTAGAGAACTTTTACGAATTCGTTTATTTCAAATTATATTTAAGAACTTTTTCATTATTTATACTTTTATGAATGGGTTTTCTCATTATCTAAAGATTTTAAGGGATTTCTAATGGATTTCTAGGGATTTCAAATAAATTTGTAGGATTTTCAGATTTCAAGGGATTTTAAAGGTTTTTTCTAGAGAGCTTTAACGAATAAGTTTATTTTAAATCAAATTCTAATAGATTTTAAATAATTTATAAATTTTTTAATGAATTTTTACGCTTTCTAAATATTTTAAGGGATTTCTTGTGGATTTAGGGGGATTTCAAGGGATATGCAAAATTTCGAGGGATTTCAAAGAATTTTGTAGGATTTTTAAAATTTCCAAAAAATTTAAAGACAACGTAGGAAAATAAATCAAATTTAATTTAATTTACAGGAATTCTTCTTTATTTCACCAGATTTAAAGGATTGCATTTAATCTCAAACGATTTCAAGGGATTTCAAAGATTTTTTAAGGACTTGAAATCTTTTTTCTATAGAAATTTTATGAATTCGTTTATTTCAAATTACATTTAAGAACTTTTTAATGATTTCTACTTTTATGAATGGGATTTCTCATTATCCAAAGATTTCAAGGGATTTTTAATGGATTTATAGGGATTTCAAAGAAATTTGTAGGATTCTCAAAGATTTCAAGGGATTTCTAGAGAATATTTGAAAAATAAATCAAATGCAATTGAATTTCAAGGGATTCTTTACGATTCAACAAGATTTAAAGAATTCAATTAAACCTCTAAGGATTTCAGGGGAATGTAAGATTTCTAGGGAAGTTAACGTTTTTTATGGAAAATTTTAATGAATTAGGTTAGATAAATTATATTCAAGGGATTTAAAATAATTTATACTTTAGGAAATAAATTAAATTTCATTTTAAAGGCTTCCTACTGATTTCAACAATATCAAGGGGAGAGGATTAAATACAGTAGACTCTACGACAATTCTCGCTACGACACTTCTCGTGGGAGATTCCCATTTCATCGTCGTCTACCTGGTCGAGTTACCCTCTCCACTCGGCTTCCCCGTACGCCGCTCAGTGAGACAGAGCGCTCTGCCAAGCCTTGCCAGCGGGGTGGGGTCTTTTGTCCTAATGATGAATAAAATACCAAACTTAACATTTTTTTAATTTTGAACTCAGCAAATTAAAAATAATATATTTGGAATATACGCCCTATAGCGATTCCAACGATATTTCGCTTGCAATCGAAATATGAACATTAGAATATTTTGACACTGGTTAGCACCATGGAATTTTCCTTAGTACAGTATTCTATGGATTTAAAACTTTCACAAAGCTTTATAAACATAATTTACATTTTCGTCAATTTATTTATAATATCGACGTTTAGTATCTAATTAATTATTAATTCAACAGTTGAATTGTTAACAGACGATTTTTCTACAAATCAACTGTTGCATTTTCAACTGTACTGCGGAAAATTCCATGGTGCTAACCAGTGTCAACTTATTCTAATATTCATCTTTTGATTGCAAGCGACATATCGTTGGAATCGCTGAAGTGCGTATGTTCCAAATATAATATTTTTAATTTGCTTAGTTCAAAATTTAAAAAATTTTAAGTTTGGTATTTTATTACTTATTAGGAAAAAAGACCCCACCCCGCTGACAAGGCTTGGCACAGCGCTCTGGCTCACTGAGCGACGTAAGGAGAAGCCGAGTGGAGAGGGTAACTTGAACAGGTATACGGTGATGAAATGGGCACTGCCCCTTCTCGTTTCCCGATTTCTCCTTCGTTCGCTTGCCCTTACTTCTTGCCTCATCTCACGCACACACATACGCGATTGGCTACGCCTACTACGCCGAACGCGGCTTGAGATAGGAGAGAGGGTTATCTGACACTTCCTGTTCGCTTCCCCTACAGCCCAGAAAACGAGAAGTGTCGTAGAGTCTACTGTACTGAGTAAATTACTCAGTTATAAAAATCTAAAAAATTGAAAGTAATTTCAAAATAAATATTATTAACTTCAATTTAAAGATGTCCAAGTAGTTTTTTAAAAATTCCTTGGAATCTGACGGGTATTTTTCTGATAAATCTGTAATTCAGCAATATCCGCCGCCTTTTAGTCCCTGAGGGTTCAATAAATGAAATGAAGGTTAAAGTGTGATTGTACTGGAAAAGACCCCTATAAAAAGAAAGTTCAATGTGCTTCCCAATTTCTACCTAACCTGTCGGTAAATTACAGAAAATAATCCTGATATAAAATTTCATTTTACAATTTAAAATATCTAAATACTATAGATATTATTCAAATTTACACTTCTAAAAATATAATAAGATTTTCTGAAATATTTCATATAATAAATTTAATATTATGAACGAAAAGATTTAATTGCAAAAGTAATTAGCATTATTAAAATTATAAACGACAGTATGCTAATTAAAAGAATTCTTTTATAAAGGTAACAAGAGTTAATTAAGTTCTGTTGCCTTTCTCAGCTCAAGTGGAACTAAATTCTCGGCCTTCAAACGTTTCTGCTTCTATAAATAAAACTAATTTGCAAAAAGATTAATTTTATCATTTATATTAGACAGATAGTTATTCAATTATAATTCGAAATTTTCTAACATTACCTAACATTTCTCAGGCAAAATTGTAATTTTTCCTGATCGTTCTACATTTTTCTTTTAGGTATTTATTTTATTAACTTTTAGTGAAAACAATCATATACTATTTTATAAATAAATAATAAATTTTTAGTTAAATCAATTAATTATTAACTCAGAAAAAAGGTTCTTTGGACAAAACGGTTGAGTTTTCGACCAGAAAAATTAATTTTAAAAAAGGTTTAATTTTTAACACAAAAACATGAATTTTCTACTAAAATATTCGAATTTTTAACCAAAAAATTTGAGTTTACATTAAAAATTAAGTAATATTTAACTAAACTGGTAAATTTTCAAGCAAAAATGGCATAGTTACATTTTCAGTTTGACAAATTTTTTTTAACTAAAAAATAAGTCATTTGTTTACAAAATGATTAAATTTTTAACTCATTAAATAAATATTTAACTTAAAATCATGAGCCTTAAAAAAATTCATTTTTATATTTATATATTTTTTTATATAAAAAGGTGAATTTTCTACCTAAAAATACAAACTAGCAAAGAAATACATGCATTTTCGACTAAAAAAAGAATAGTTACATTTTCCGCAAAATTAAATTTTCAATACAATAGAATATTTATAAAAAAGATAAATTTTTACACAAAAATGGAATAAATGAAATTTTGAGTTAAACAAATTAATTTTCAATTTAAATAAATCTAATTTTCAATCAAAGCACTGAATTTTCAACCAAAAAGAATGATTTTTTTTAACAAAATTAATGATTTTGCATACATTCTCCGACTATCAACATTTCCTAAACTGTAGCACCCCTGCTAAAACTAGTGTTTTTACAAAATCAATTTTCTTAGCACACTATTTTTCCTACTAAAAAAAAAAAGTGGTCGACTTTCTTCTTTGTAGAAGCGATTATTTGATCGATGCAAACAGGCAATGCACAACAAATTGACTTCCTCAGTGCTATCGATCGTCTGCTGTCGATTTTCCTGACTAAATTACTTTGAAAAGTCCACAAGTGACGCCCACGCGTAAACCTAGAAATAAAGTCAGTTTAGTGCACCCGCCGTATTATAGTAAAAAAAATCATCATTCTTTTCTTTGTAATTAAATAACAAAGAAAGGGTGTCCGTTTTAATCACATAAAAAATTCCCGCTCATTTCCCGGTTTTTCACGGTTCGAAAACATTTATTAGGTCCATCAAGCTAGCACCTCCACAATTAAAATTCCCAAATTTCTTTGCATCAGAATTTTGGGCTTTTGTACGGATTTTTGGTCTCCACTACTTTTTTCGAAAATTCCAATTTTGAAAAATCAAAAATTAAACACGTCAGAATTTTGGGCTTTTTTGGGGTCTTGAACGCGCCAATAACCAATTTCCAAAAACCACCCCTACGAAAAATGAAACTAACCCCATGTGAAAACGGCAATTCGGAAAAAACAAAGAACACCCAAATTTTGTGCTTATTTTAGACTTTCGAATGAACTGAAAAAAAATTCCAAAAACCACTCCTATGAGCAAAAAACCGCCCCCTTGCCAAAAATGAAATCTGAAGGAAAAAAAGAGGATTCGAATTTAAGACTTATTTCAGGCCCACAAAAAATGTTCAAAAACCACCCTTCCGTAAAAAAATCACCACCTTAGAAAAAACTCAAACCTGGATAAAACAAATTAGAAGGCAGTGTTGGCCCTTTCTTGGGCTCTCGAATGCTTGAAACTTTCTTTTTGCAAAAACCACCCCTACATCTAAAAAATCCAATACATGCATATACATTCGAATTTGAATTTTCAAGGAGCCCAAATAAAATTCCGAGTAAAGATCATTTTTTGAAAGTCATCTGCGTGGCTTTAAAGGTTTGTTTTTTAACGTTAAAGATTGGTGCCCAAAAATTGGTTTTGGAAGTTCTGAGAAGCCCAAAAATCATAGGCTTTATTGATACTGTAAAATTCACAAAATAATGATTTTTTGACAGAGTCATATGTGTCTGGTATCAAGGGGTTGTTTTTTACTTTAAGGGTTAGAGCCCAAAAATCGGTCTTGGTATTTTTCAAGAGCCCAAAAATCACAGACTCTGTTGATGCTGTTAAATTTTCAAAAAGATTATTTTTTGCCAAAGTTATATGTGCGTGGTATTGAGGGGTTGCTTTTTAACGTTAAGGGTTAGAGCCCAAAAATCGTAGTTGGTATTTTTCAAGAGCCCAAAAATGAGAGCGTCTGTTGATACTGTAAAATTCTCAAAATAATTATTTTTTGACAGAGTCAAACGTGTGTGGTATCGAGGGGTTATTTTTTAATATTAAGGGTTAGAGTCTAAAAATCGATGTTGGTATTTTTCAAGAGCCTCAAAAGTCACAGACTCTGTTGATGCTGTTAAATTTTCAAAAAGATTATTTTTTGCCAAAGTTATATGTGCGTGGTATTGAGGGGTTGCTTTTTAACGTTAAGGGTTAGAGCCCAAAAATCGTAGTTGGTATTTTTCAAGAGCCCAAAAATGAGAGCGTCTGTTGATACTGTAAAATTTTCCAAATAATTATTTTTTTACAGAGTCAAACGTGTGTGGTATTGAGGGGTGATTTTTTAATATTAAGGGTTAGAGCCTAAAAATCGGTGTTGGTATTTTTCAAGAGCCTCAAAAGTCACAGACTCTGTTGATACTGCTAAATTTTCAAAAAGATTATTTTTTGACAAAGTTATATGTGTGTGATATTAAGGGGTTTCTTTTTTCAACGCTAAGGGTTAGTGCCCAAAAATCGTAGTTGGTACTTTTCACGAGCCCAAAAATCAGAGACTCTGTTGATACTGTAAAATTCTCAAAATTATTATTTTTTGACAGTCATACGAGCGTGATATCAAGGGGTTCTCTTTTTTAACGTTAAGGGTTAAAGCCTAAAAATCAACTTTTTTCTTCAGATTATACTTTTGGCAAGGGGGTGGTTTTTTGCACATAGGGGGTGGTTTTTGGCATTTTTTCAGTGCATTCGAATGCCCAAAATAAACCCAAAATTTGGGTTTACTTTGTTTTTTCGGAGTTGACGTTCTCACATGGGGGTAGTTTCATTTTTCATAGGGGTGGTTTTTGGAAATTGGTTTTTGGCGCGTTGAAGAGCCCAAAAAAAGCCCAAAATTCTGACGTGTTTAATTTTTTATTTTTCAAAATTTTCATACAGTGGAGGTGCTGCCTCGATTCAAGCCAGCACCTCCACTCGAAATTTGAATTTTCGAAAAAAGTAATGGAGCCCAAAAATAGGTAAAAAAAAAATAAAATTCTGATTCAAAGAAATTTGGGAATTTCGATTGTGGAGATGCTAACTTGATGGACCTACATTTATTACGGTCCATGAAATCAAAAAATTCGAACTGAAAAACTAAAAAAAAAATCCATTTGAAATAATAAAAACTTAGCTGCAAGCCAATTTATGTCATTTTTAACTAGAAATATTAGAAACTAAACGATTACATTTGTATTCTAAATTAAACACTTCTTAAATTAATAACTTTATTTTTAAATCTTAAGAAAAAAAAATTATATTTATAGTAAAGACTTTTATTAAAATTAAAATATTGTTTTATTCTAAAATTCAAAATTTTTAAATTTTGCAAGTAAGAAAAAGTATTTTATTTTTTATGTCAAATCAGTAATTATGAATAAAATATTTAAAACTAAACAAAAAATCTAAACTGTGAACTTTACAATTTTA
>JAAAKG020117458.1:0-15205 GCA_010014905.2 Druon quercuslanigerum
TTAAGGAATAGGAAGAGGGTGAATGAAAAATGTAAACCCTTAGGGGACACATTAGAAGCTTCCACTAACTAACTAAAATATAGATTTGAGACAATTTAATTATCATTTATTTTAGTTTTTATTATTTAATTAAAAATTATAATTTTATTCTCGATATTTTTCAAGTATTTAGAAATTTCAAAAAAAGAAGATTAATTATCTACTGAAAAAAGAATTTTTCAACAAAATGCATGAATTTTCCATAAAATAGTTTAATTTGAGTTATTACTTGACAAATATTTAAAAATTTCAAGTTATTACATTATGCCTAGTTTTAAAATCTGTTAATTTCTGAGGCTTAAATTTAAGAAATTATGGTCCTAATTTTTCATCTTTTGAATTTATTTAAAAGGGATTTAGTTAAAAATGGTTTCATTATTTTTTAAATAAAGTATTAATTAGGTATTTAATTATTTAAGTATTAATTTAATTTAATTTAATTAATTTCTGAGGCTTGAATTGAAAAAAATTATTGTCCTAATTTTTCAGCGTTTTGAATTTATTTGGAAGGGACTTAGTTAAAAATGGTTTAATTACAATTTTTTTCGACTGAAAATGGTATCATATTTTTCAATTGAATGTTCTACGCTTGTGAAAAATTAAAAAATCAGGACATTTTTGCAGCTTAAAAATTAAAATCAAGATATTTTGTATATTTAAATCTGAAATAATTAAATTTTTAAAACGAAATAAAGCAAAAAAACAAAATTTTGTTCTCTTATATTAAACAAAAAATATGAATTTTGAACAAAGATGAATTTTCGAAATAGAAGATTAATTTTCTACTGCAATAAAGAAATTTAAAAAAAAAAGTATGAATTTTCCACAAAATAGTTTAATATTTCACCTCACACTACAAATTCTCATCAAAAAATTTAATTTTCTATCAGGAGTTTTAATTTTTCAAATATTTAAAATTTTCAAATTGATAAATTATACCTAGTTTTAAAATCTGTTAATTTCTGAGGCTTGAATTTAAAAAAACCATTTTCCTAATTTTTCATCGTTTTGATTTTATTTGGAAGGGACTTAGTTAAAAATGGTTTAATTACAATTTTTTCGACTGAAAATGGTGTCATATTTTTCAATTTAATGTTCTACGGTTGTGAAAAATTAAAAAATCAGGACATTTTTGTAGCTTAAAAATGAAAATCAAGATATTTTGTATATTTAAATCTGAATTAATTAAATTTTTAAAACGAAATAAAGAAAAAGAACAAAATTTTGTTCTGTTGCATTGAACCAAAAAATATGAATTTTTAACAAAGATGAATTTTCAAAATAGAAGATTAATTTTCTACTGCAATAAAGAAATTTTTAACAAAATGCATGAATTTTCCATAAAATAGTTTAATATTTCACCTCACACTACAAATTCTCATCAAAAAATTTAATTTTCTATCAGGAGTTATTATTTTTCAAATATTTAAATTTTTCAAATTGATAAATTATGCCTTGTTTTAAAATCTGTTAATTTCTGAGGCTTGAATTTAAAAAAATTATTTTTCTAATTTTTCATCGTTTTGAATTTATTTAGAAGGGATTTAGTTAAAAATTGTTGAATTACGATTATTTTGACTGAAAATGGTATCATATTTTTCAATTTAATGTTCTAGGTTTTGAAGAATTAAAAAATCAAGATATTTTCGTAGCTTAAAACTTAAAATCAAGCAATTTTGTATATTTAAATCTGAAATAATTAAATTAAAAAATTACTTAAATTTATTTTAATGTTTAAATGCATGTTGTTATAAGTACGTTATTTTTGGTTTTTATCGGAAAATAGTTGTAGGATTCGTTCTTTTAGATCATTGTCATTCCCACCGTTTAACATAGCAGAACTTTAAATATTCCGAACCTTTAAACTTTAGTTATTTTAAGACCTTTAAAAATTATATGCTTTCTGATTAAAAATTTTTAAAATTAATTTATTTAAACCTAAAGCATTAAAGAAAATTAAACAATTCAAAATTGCGACTTAAAATTGAAGCATTCCTACAGAAGGATATAGAAGGTAAGTTGCTATAAATAATTAATTTTTGATACTACATCGCAAATTTTTGAAATTAAATAATAAAACATTTCTATAGAAGTAAAAAAAAATTAATATTAAAGACAATTAATTTTATAAATGTCAAGCTGACGTATACTAATAAACATTCAACTTGAAACGACAAAACTACCCACAAAACCAGAGGACAAAGTGTTTAAATAAACTAATAATTATTATTAATAATTTCAGATGAAGATTTCCATTTGACCTAATTATTCATACTTTTCCATAATATCACAAATGCTGTGCTATTCAAACTGGCATTAAACATAAAATAGGAAAATGGAATTGAGACCTTTGAATGTGGACAGGTAGTGAAAACACTTTAACAAATTTAATGGTTATTGTGGCAATAAATCCTTTTAACACCTTATAATACGTAATTGCTTTCGTTAAACTTGCTTTAATATATTTGAAATGTGAATTATTTTTTTCCCCTTATTTACAGCAAACGATTTCAGGATCGTAATGGGCCATGCATCTTTGCAACCCCTAATTAATGTTCCGTAATTAATGTTTAATTAAACGTGAGTATAGCCAGCTTATAGTAACCGAGTTCAGTAAAGTTTGCACCTGTGATCGCCAAGCAGGAAATACGCTCAATTTAAACTTAATCTAATGCAAGTTGGACCATTTGTCACCTTTTAAGAGAATTGAAAATTTCGAGTTTATAAGAATTTCCTAGGATATTGTATTATCTCAAAATATTGTTTAATTTATTTCCACCTTATACTAGCTTTTTAGCGTTTGCAGTTCAATAAAAATTGTTAATGGGTTTTGCAAATTACTTAGCATAGCTTTTATTGCCTTTTTTATGGGCGCGTATTTGATGTATTTTATTACTTTACCAGCTGATGGAAACTTAGAAAATGAGTTGGAACATTTAAATTTAAATATTAAATTCTTGAAAATTAAAAAAAAGGAGTAGAAAGATAAAATATGGACCACATACTTTTGTTCTTTATTTAAAACTCTGTTAAAGTAAGTAAAAACAAATTTTTTAACACATCAAAATCAATCAGGAAAAAAAAAGTTTATCCCCACGAAAAATTTGTTTTTATTCCCTTGGAAACGTCAATGAATAAACATTGTAATCTTAGCCATTCTTTGCCAAATTTGATTATTTTTAAAAGAAAAAAAACACACGGAAAAAATTTTGTTAGAAAACCTAAACGAACTTTTAAGTTTAATTAAATTGTTCACAATTATTCAACAATTATTAATTTTTATTCAAGAGGATAGGATATATTTCTGTAAAAACTTACAAAAAAATTAGTATCGGTGAAGTCCAATGAATCTAGCCACACCTTCGATTTTACAATTTAAATCGTAAACAGAATTTAAATGGCAAATTGGTACTTATTCAATTTGAAAGAATTAGAATTTAGAACTTAACTTATTATCTTAAAAATCTTTCAACTTTAGACATTTTTATTTATACATTTTCAAATTGAAAATTTTTTAATTTTTTAAACTAAACGTTGAAAACGATTCAAGTTACAGCATAATAAAAAAACAGCGATAACTTGAAAACCATTTTTATTAATTACTGAGTTAGTGTTAAACAAAATTCGTGATGGTAAAAATTACTTTGAATAGTAATTAGGAAAAATAAAAATTATCCCGAAGGTGATTTTTATTGTTCATTTTTGATATCGGTCAAAAATGTTTAATTAGGTCCAAAATTACAGAATAAGCATTGATTTTATTTTAAATGTCAGAAACAATAAATATGGTTTAGACCGCACAAGACGTACAAAGTGTATTCTTCATAAAAGCACGAAGAATAATTAATAAAATAAAAGAAGTAGAGTTTTCTCTACTCATTTTTAAACGGTCAATTCTAACTAAAAAAGGGAGTTATTCACGAAATACTTTAATCCTCAACCAATACAGATGAATTTTTAACTAAAAATATAATTTTTCAACAAAAAGTGGATTAGTTACAATTTCAATTAAAAAAAAATCAGATGATTAAATTCAACTATAAAACATGAATTTTTAACAGAATATTCTAATTTTCAACAAAAATTACAATTTTTTTCAAAAAAAGAAGAATAATTTTCTACTGAGAAAAAGAATTTTTAACCAAATGCATGAATTTTCCATAAAATAGTTGAAAATTTCACCCCACAATATCAATTTTTATCAAAAAAGTTAATTTTCTACTAACAGTTCATTTTTCAAAAAAATATTTTAATTTTTAAATTAATATATAATTTTTCTACCAAATTATTGAATTTTTGATATTTCAACCAAAAAGTATTTTAATTTAGAAAAATAAAAAGTTCAATTTCATCAAAGAATTCGACTCGTCAGAAAAATATTTGAATGCTCAACAAAATACATCAATTTTTAATAAAATATTTGATTTTTCGAATATTTACTATACTTTACAAAAAAATTTGTTTTAAAAGAAATTAGTGCAATTTTCGACTAGATAGTTAAATTTTCAAACAAAAAGGATAAATTTTGAACGCAAATTAACTGATGATATTTAAAATAAAAAATATTTCAATTTACATTTTTTAAAAACATTTAATTGTGATATAAAAAAATCAATTTTCAACTAAATACCTAAATTTTGAACCACTGAGATGATTTTTTTATAAAAAGAGTAAGTTCGTACCTAAAATAGGAATTTTTAACTGAACAAAGACTTTCAACTAAAAAAGATACACTTTTAATCACTTCGTTAAATTTTTAAATAAGGAAGATAAATTTCAAACTAGAAATGCAATTGTTCAATTTCAAGTTTAAAGAAAGTAAATTTTCAACCAAAAAAGGAACGAATTCTTAACAAATTAGATGCATAATGGAACAAAAAGTCAAAAAAAATAAAAGATTTCTTAAAAACGGAAAAAACAGATATTCTTAAGAAAAATATAAAAGTGATTTTCAAACTTATTGAGTTATTAATGAATTGTACCGCTGGATTTGGTAAAAAAATGCTTTCAATGTTTTTAAAAAAGTCTTTTTTAAATTCGTGGAATTTTTTGTCAAATCGGAACCATACGTGACACCTACTTGTCTGAACAACAAAAAAATGTTTGGTCTCCAGGAGATTAAACTACTTCAATTGCTTCTACCTATCTGATTTGATAATGATAATTAACATTTCGATTCGTCTGCCCGAAAATGTAGGGAAGATACAATTTTCGGAATATTCATGAATTCAAATTACAATTTTCCATATCGATCTAAATCAATATATAGTTATTCACTTTTCGCAAGAAAGTAAAATAACAAAGGTCTCTGATGCTCTCGTTGTTTTCTTTAGTCGATAAAACAAGAGAAGATATTTTTTCATAATTTTATAAAAATATTGGATCATATTTCCAGAAGCCTCTAGAAATTCCGAGCGCGGCGGCACAGAATTCCGGGTCGACGACGTGAATCCTTATTATGCGTCTCCGAGGCGACGTGAAATAACTTGCGTCGAGTCTGAGTCC
Organism: Druon quercuslanigerum; assembly: GCA_010014905.2. NCBI lineage: Eukaryota > Metazoa > Arthropoda > Insecta > Hymenoptera > Cynipidae > Druon > Druon quercuslanigerum. The sequence goes on from JAAAKG020117458.1 coordinate 5,545, forward strand.
TTGAAAGCCAACCAGCGATTGCTTCCCACTCGTGTGCGTGACACGACTACTCATGTCAGAGATTCGGCAGATATGCACTTCTCCCGAACCTACTGTGTACCGGGACTACTTCCGGACAGGGTAAACAGTGGTTTACCAAACTGACTACTGAATTAGTGCACACAGTGGAATCTCCAGGAATTTCTCTGTACTTGCAACCACTGTGAATGTGCATTCACTTGCCTCTGTTATATTCTGTTAATCCATCAGCATCAAACAGGAATATTTTGGGAGTAAACCAGCCATGTCAAACGGACGTTTCCACGAAAAGTGTCTTTTTTGTAACCATCATTTTATAAGTAAACCTATACTTCAAATACAATTTATGTTGCTTACAAATTTAGAGAGAGACTTTTTGAAATGAGAACAAAAGCTTAATGTCCAGACAAAGACCCTAATGAAGAGAGATACGATATCCTACAAAAAAAGTCTACGATGAGAGAAATGTCGCCAAATAAAAAGTTATTAGGACAATCAGTATAGTTTGTGAAGTCAAAGTTTGCCAAGTAGTTCTTCATATGCATATTATATAAATGCAAATTTGGCAAGATGCACAGAAGAGTGGTTTGAGTTTTGTTGCAGCTTATTTGTTATGTTCTCCTAATAAGATTTTATTTCTCAAAGTGAGAATACTACAAGCGTGGAAATGTAACATGGACCTGAATCTGTTTTGTTTGTGGTCTTTTATATCCCTTATTAATAATAATAATAGTTTCATCATAATAAGAATATTTAATAGTCAACATAATATAATATGTTCATGCTTAAACAATATTAAGAGATGTCGAGTTCCTTTCTTTGTTCTCGCATGAAAGTCGTATTTTCGTGGATTATCCCTTTCTATCAGCAGCATCGATTTATTGTCTCATAATCTTATAAACAGGCAGATCTTTGTTTTATTTCAAGAATCCTCAATCCTCTAGCATTTCTAATTCTGATTTGCTCCAGCATTCTCTGATCGTATATTTCTTATAACCAATAATAATAGTTTCATAATAATAAGAATATTTAATGCTCAGAAAAATATGATATATTGATGCTTCAAAAATATTTAGAGCCCTCGAGTTCCTTTCTTTGTTGTTCCATCAATGTCGCATTTTTGTGGATTATCCCTTCCCATCAGCAGCATTGATTTAATTTCTCATATTCTTTATAAGAGGCAAATGTTTTTTTATTTATTTTGAGAATCCTCATCCGTCTAGCATCTCTGATTTGATTTTCTCTAGCATTCTCCGATCGTATATTAATTATTAACAATAATAATAGTTTTAAAATTATAAGAATATTTAATGCTTAACACAATATAATATGTTGATGCTTAAACAGTAATTGAGATCTCGAGTCCCCTTCTTTGTTGTAGCATGAAAGTTGTATTTTTTTGGATTATACCTTTCCATCAGCAGCATCGATTTATTGTCTAATAATCTTATTAACAGGCAAATGTTTTTTTTTTAATTTCGAGTGTCCTCAACCCTCTGGCATCTCTAATTCTGATTTTCTCTAGCATTCTCTGATCGTATATTCATAATTAACAAAAATAATAGTTAGAGAAAATTTCCTTCGATCGATTAAAGCAAATGAGTTAAAACAAACTCATATTATTTGGTGAAGTGTAGTGTGCGGCGTTTCGTTAATATTGGTTCGTCAACTTCTTCAGGCTAATTTATTAAAATAAAGAAACACTACATGTATAATCAATATTTTTACAGGTACACAGTATAAGTTAAAAAAAATTAAAAAAATAAATTACCGTTGACATTTACTAGTTTAAAAACACAAATTTTTAAGGCGTCTAAATTAAGATAAATATGAAGGACACATTTTGGTCCGATTGTAATAACCGTCTAAAGTCAATTAAAGAGACAAACCATTGTGTCGTTATCATACACACGTGCTCGTACATAAATTCGTGGATAGTACAAATTTAATTCTGTCTTATGAAAAGTTTAGCACCTAAATTTAATTTCTGTAATAATAGAAAATATATTTTGCTAAGAACACGAATATCTTTTTTTAATAATGTTATTAATGTTTTATTAATGTTAATATTAATGTTATTAATGTTAGAATTGCTATTTGTATAGATCATCTCTGAAATCATTCTTTTTTCATAGTTAGGTTCTCGATCTATAATTTTTACATTGTCCCAATTAAATGTGTGACTGAAATTATATTGATGTTTATAAACAACCATTTCTGCTTTTTTCTTATTAATGTGTTCGTTACTACGGTTTTTTAATGATCTTTTTGTTTCACCAACATAAGATGCAGGACATTGTTTACAAGAAAATTTATAAACTAAATTCGTTTCATTCCATTTTTTAGAAGTATCTTTGCCTAATTTTATTATAGAACCTGATTTTTTTTTAATTGTAGGTATCGTAGTAATATTATAATTTTTCAACATCTTGAACAAATATGTAAAATTATTGGAGAACGGAAGACAAACTTTAAGTTGATTGGAACGAATCTGATAATTCTGCACTACCTTGTTGTGAGAGTGATATTTAATTTTGTTCATACGAACTTTAATATTTTTCTTGATAAAACAAATTGGATAATCATAATTGATCAATAACCGTTTAATTATATATAAATTATTGAAGTGGAAATTATTGTGAGATAATAATATAGCTCTGTCAACAAGATTGTATAGTATATTTTTTTCTGCTGTGTTGGATGATTTGAAAGGAACTTCTTGTCCAGAAAATTAATGCTTTTGTTTTGTTCTAATTTAAAAGTAAATTGTAAATGTTTATTATAAGAATTAAGGGTTTGGATAACTAGGAGGAACACAAACATAGATTTTTTTAAATTTATTTAGACATGTCACTTCCAAATCATCCACTACGATATCTGCAAACAAAGGTGAGATTGAAGAGCCTATTGAAGCAGCATTAATTTGTTTGTAAATATCTTAATAAAAAAAAAGTTATTTTCGAGAAGAAATTCCGTACAACTTATAATGTCGCACACCACACTTGACCAAATAATATGAGTTTGTTTTAACTCATTTGCCTTCATCCATCGAAGAAAATTTTTTTTAATTAAACCATGGAAGGCGAATTTTTGATTTCTTTAATAATAATAGTTTAAAAATAATAATAATATTTAATACTGAACACAATATAATGTGTCGTATTTTTATGGATTATCCCTTCCCATCAGCAGCATCGATTTATTGTCTCATAATCTTAATAAGAGACAAATGTTTTATTTTTTATTTCGAGAGTCCTCAACCCTTTAGCATCTCTAATTCTCATTTTCTCTAGCATCATCTGATCGTATATTTACTATTAACAATAATAATAGGTTTTAAATAATGAGAATATTTAATGGTCAACAACATATGATGTTTTGATACAGCATCAATTTATTGTCTCATAATCTTATAACTAAACAGATCTTTGTTTTATTTCGAGAATCCTAAACCCTCTAGCATCTCTAATTATGATTTTCGCTAGCTTTCTCTGATCTTCTAAAACCCGAATAATCGATCACGTGCCACTAATGTCTTATTTCCAATTGTATAATTTACTGTTTTAAACAACTACTAATTTTTTTAAATCGATTTATCGATTTATTTGAAAGATCCTTGCACCTAATTGTTCCAAGTTGTAATCACTAACGCAAGCTAATGTATAAACTTCTCTTGTGATGCAATTCGCAAAGCAGCATGCTGCATACCGGCAACAAATATCCATTAGTGGGTTCTACTAGCATATGTGTTTATTTGTTGATGTTTAACGATGTTGAAATTTGGTATCTCTTTTTCTATCATCAAAATAGCATTAGAAATCGAATAATATTCTGGGCACAAAACTGGATAGGCGATGGGTATAAAATGTGGTACAATTGATATCAGACTTTAACAACAAATTTCGAAAGCTACATTTTTTTAGAAAAATAAAGATGTTATTCGAACAATTTCCGATAAAAGTAAGAAAAGCTCAATAATAAATATTCAAGACTATATTATAAAAGCTCTGAGAAGACGAAACGTGTTATGAGAAATTAAATTTTTATGCTATAAAAATATAGTAGGTGCAATCGCACGTTTTCTAAAAAAACTTATAATTAGAAAAATGATAGATTTATATCCTTTCCTTGATATATCTAAATTCTTGAATAAATCTGTAAAATTGTAAGAAAAACTGATTACCGCATCAAACAAGTTGGCATTTCACAAACATAGCTTGAAAATTTATGCTAAAAAATATCAATAAAAATTTGACATAACTTAAATTAATAAAACTGTCATTTATGCCATAGCTGCTAATAATGTAATCGAAGACATTTAACAAGAAGTTATAACTGCCTTAAATTTTCACATTATCTTTTATTTCCGATATTAATTGGCTCAAAAAATTGTCATCTTTGACTGAAAAACTAAAATCCGCTATTGAAGTAGCAAGGGAAAAGAAAATGAATCTCCTAGATTTAACACTCACAATGAAAAAAGTAAAAATAGCTGAGCGTTATAAAAGTATTACAGACTAGAAACCTTTGAAAAATCGAATTACAGATGTTCTAAGCCAGAACATAATTATTGTAATGGCATCAATTAATAATTTTGATCAAATTCCTAAAGAGTTTTCATTAAAATTGCAATGTGGAATATGTTTTCTCTGTTGATAATACTCATTATAAAATTCTTTTTCCTAAATGGTAAAGACTTGATTGGTAAATCAGACAAAGTAAATATTATTTATAAAATCTCATGTTTGAAAAAAGATATGATTTATGAGTAAGAGATATATATTTAGTAGATATTGTAACAGACACAAAAAGGTAATGCATCATATATTATAAGCTTATTTCACAGATGGAGATCTAAAACTTATTTTCATGCTTCTCGTAATTTTTCTAGAATAATTTAGTTTTCCGAGGTAAAAATATCACACATTTTTACCTCAAAATCTGTTATAACGTATAACTCATTAGTGTCACCTGTCTCTCTTTCATTGCTACATGCAAATGTAACTAATTATAATTAATTATAATGTAGGATGTAATCATTAGATTTCTATCTATGTAAAATTTTTCTCGTGTAATTTTTAAATAAACCTGGTTTTTATCTTTTAAAGAATTAATTTAATCAAATTAAACTTTTAAAGGCTTATGAATTTTGATTTATAAAATATTACGTTTTCTGAATTATACAATTATTTTCTATTTTTGAAAAAAATTTTGTGTAAAAATACGAATATTAATATTTTGGTCAAAAGATGGAAATAATAATTCTTTACATTATATGGATGGTGCACAATAATTAATAAAAGTGTTGGTTCTTATCCAAAATAAGTATAGTAGAAAAATCAGAAAGTTAAGATGAAAAAGTATAAATATATCATAAAATATTTTAATGAATATTTAATTAAATAATTTAAATAATCTAACCAAAATTATTTTTAAAAATATATAATTCATATTGATATAATTATATCTCTCTTTTACAAAAAGGTCTTATCGACTTCCGGTATAAGATCTAGGTCGACTGAATTATTCAAAAATCGGATTTTTTCAGTTTAAAATGGAAACATTGGAAAAATAATCTAGTAATAAAGTTTTTTTTAAAAATTGCTTTAAGCCTCTTCCGGCAGAAGCAGATTTAAAATAATTAGAATGAATTAGAAAAAACTCTACAGAAATCCATTAATTGAAGTCAACTTGAAGTAAATTTCGATAATTTTAAGGTAGATGAGAACAATTCAAAGTTAATCACAAAGAAATGAATTGAAAAATAATAAAATAAAAGGCAAAATTCATTGAATTTTTTAAATTTAAAAAAGGTTTAGAAAAATTGAAGGGAATTTACAAGGATTTAATACAATGTCTAAATAATTTTTGAATTTAGTAGACTTCATGAACAAATCAACGAATTTTCAAAAATGCTTTAAAATCTACTGAATCGATTAGAATTAAGTAAATTTAGAACAACCCAAGTTAACGAAAAAACATTAAAGAAAATTTGTAGGAATTTTAAAGAATTGTTGATAATTAAATAAGAGTTCAGGGTGATTTCTGAAAATTCAAATTAGTCTCAAGTAAGATTTTTAAAAAAAATTTTAATCTTTGAAAGCCTAGGAAAGTCCTTAAAAGATTTTTAAAATGCCTTGAACATTTACAAATTAACTAAAACATTTTGAATTGATTATTACCCCATCAAGCTAATAAATAAATTTAAAACTCTTTAAAATAATTAGCTATATCCTAAAATAATTTATATTCATAATCTTTTAAAAAATCCCTTAATAATTTCTAGAGCTCTTGAAAATTCTTTCGAATTTTTGAAAATTCTCTAAATCATTTCAAGTCCTTTGAAATCTTTTTATATACCTCAAAACCTTTTAACACTTTTTAAAATTTCTTGAAATTTCTAAAATTACCTTTAAATATTTTAAATCTTTTGTAATTTTGTAAAGTTCTTGAAAACTTTTTCAAAACCTCTTGCAATATCTTAAAATATATAAACATATTTGAAATCCAACGAATTTAGATATTATAATTTTCCGTAGAATTACAGGAAATTTTATTATTAACCCTGAAATGCTTAAAATGTTATTAAAATACCCTGATATATTTTAAAATACCTTAAAATTATTGAATGTTTCGAAAATCTCATAAAATTATAGGTCTTTTAAAATCCTTTCATATGTTCCTAAATTTCAGGAAATTTTCAAAAACCGCAGGGAAATTTTTTCAAATGCCTTAAAATCATTGATATCTACGAACATTTTTTTAAAACATTATAATCTGTTGAAAGTGCCTTGGAATCTTGTATAACCTCTAAAATATTTTAAATCTTTGAAATATTTCTTCATCCATTGACACTTTTTAAAACTCTTTAAAATTTGTCAAATGTCTTTGAAGTATTCTTAAGTCTTTAAAATTCTTTGAAACACCTTCAAATAATTTGAATATTTAAAAAATTCTTTGAAACCTTCTAAGGTACACTCAGATACTTGAAAACTTTTGGAATCTTTTGAAAATTCGTTATAATTCTAAAAATGATCCTAAAATATTTCAAAATGCTTTTGAATTACTTCAAATTATTAGAACTAATAAAAAAATATTTAGAAAATTTTAATAACTAAATTGAATAACAATTAAACAATGGGTTGATTTATTAAAAGAAAAGTTACTGAAGTTTCTTGTAGAAACACCCTGACGTTTGCAATTTTTTTTATTAAATACCTGACATTTTCCTGATTTCCAGAGTTTTCCCGATTTTTGGCCACCCTGCATTTAGATCAAACATCCGCGTAATAAATTCACCCAGATTTTGACACTTTTGGCTCACAGTAAATCGCGATAGTACTATCACTAGGATTGGTAACGCTGTTATAAATTGAGAGCTTCAGGAAAATATTACAAGTATTTATATGGTTTAACTGCCCCACTGAGAGTAAATAGATCGAACAGCTTTTGCCATTTACCATTATCCCCGCAACATCGCTACCGAAGGGTGACTTTCAAATTTATTATGCGCTTAATCAAATTTTTTTTACTGAAGAAGAAAAGATAGTGAAGGCATCTCGTAGATTTTGATTATTGTGGATAGATTGAGCGTATTTTTTGTGGCTAAAATGGTTAATGGAGAGTTATTTATCAATTGTTTATGTATTTATTTTTCAGGCTGTCCCTTATTTTTCAAACTTAAAAATATTTTGCTCCCAGGAATGAGTTTCATATCCATAGCTAAAAAAATTATTTGCTAACGATTTTAGCTAAATCAATTAATACTAACCCCTACCACACACCTTGAAATTTTCTATATGATTATATTGCAGAGAAGAATGTAAAAAGAATAAACATTTACTTAACTTCATCAGTTCCCTTAAGAACTCCTTCTCTCATCATTTCGCTTTGCTACTTTCCCCAAATTTACCTACTTCCCCATTTACCTACATTTACCTACTACTTCCTCTTCTGCTTCTTTCCCTCTTCTGCTCACCCTAACATAAAGTGACTTTGCCTTGTTCACCTTCCTAATTTCCCCTCACATCTTCTACTCTCAACCCCTCATTTCTTCGCTATTCTCCTACTTTTACACACTTCATTTTGTGCAATTCTTCCACTTCCTATCCCCTCATTTCCTCTTATTTTCTTTGATGTACCTCCCCTCATTTTCCCCAATATAAATCCACTCTTTTCCTCTACTTCATATATTTGACCAAGCTTCGTTTCGCCTCACCTTTTCACAAACTCCATTGAAAAAAGTACTACAGACGAAGCCCGGGGCTACGAAACCCTGAAAATAATCAATAAGGGTTTTATTTGTGCTCATTTTGTGAGTATCGAAAGTTCGGCAATAGGTCAATCGACGCGTTTTGAAGAAGCAATCAATTGAAACAAATACAGTGCTATTATATTCCTAATATTAAACGAAATTCTCCTCATCAAGAAGTTAAACAATTTTGTTCGAAAATTAAGCAGCGTTATTGGTAGACTATGGAAGGTCATAAGGGGTTTATCAATAGGTCAATCAACGCATCTTGAAAACTCGAACAATTTTGAATATATTCTGATGTATTCTCAATAAAAAAAAAATTTACAACAAGAAGATAAAAAATATATTTTGAAAAATTTTTAATCGGTATTACTAGATCATAAGCGGTCATGAAAGGTTATTCAGAAGGTCAATCGATGCTTCTCGAAAACATGAACTATTATATCATATAAAATTATGTTTCATTCAAAATATTCGAAAAATTATTCTCACATAAACAAAATAAACAATATACTGAGAAAAATTATAAATTGGTATTGCTACATTATAAGCAGTCATGAAAGGTTCTTCAAGAGGTCATTCAATGCCGCTTGAATACTCGAAGAATTATATCATATTCTGTTTTCTCATCAATATCACACAAAATTTTCTCAGATAAACAAGATGAACATTATATTTTGAAAAATTATAAAAGCGTATTGCTACATTCTAACCAATTATGACAAGTATTTCAATATGTCATGAGATGAATCTCGATTGTGCGAAGAATTAAATCATACATAATTCTGTTGTATTTCCATTATTAGAAAAAAATGTTCATATAAACTGTATAAGCACTATACTTTGAAAAATTATAAATTGTATTGCTACATTATAAGCAGTCATGAAAGGTTCTTCAATAGGTCATTTAATGCCTTTTGATTAGCCGAAGAATTGTATCATATTCTGTTTTATTACCAATATCAGACAAAATTTTCTCACATAAACAAGATGAACATTATACTTTAAAAAATTATAAAATCGTTTTGCTACCTTCTAACCAATCATGACAAGTCCTTCAATAGGTCATTAGATGAATCTCGATAGTGCGAAGAAATAAGTCATATAAAATTTATTGTATTTATAATATTTAAAAAAGTGTTCATATAAACTAGATAAACAATATACTTTGAAAAATTATCAATTGGTATTGTTAGATCATAAGCTGTCATCAAAGGTTTTTCAATAGGTCAATCGATGCATATCGACATTTAAAAAAATTATATAATATAATATTTTGTTTTAATCCCAAAATTAAAAAATTTCTTCGTATATAAAAAAATTAACAATATACAACATACTTTAAAATATTATAAATGTGGATTCTTAGATCATGGGCGGTCATGAAAG
>JAAAKG020117468.1:0-15204 GCA_010014905.2 Druon quercuslanigerum
ACTGAAGTGTGTGGTCCTGCGGTTGTAGGGAGAATGTCTGGTGATGCATTGTGTCATACGCTTTTGGTTTCTTTTACGTCCATGCATTTTTATATTTCTTTAACTTAATAACCTGAAAATGATGGGGATGTTTTCTTAGGCATTTTTATTTTTAATTTTATTTCATCTTCAGGAATTCAAATAATTTTATTACTGATATGGATATTTACATATACTTATTGGATATGTAAACAAATTTTGCCAGCGCCTTTATTATTTGAAAACTCCGATAAGAGTAATGATAATAATAATTATAATAATGATAAAAAAAAATTTGTAGATCCTCTTTATTCTAAAGCGTAAAAGATTAACAAATTGAGGACAATCTCGGCACCTCTAATTATAGCATTTATCAGTTTCTCATACACTTTAATAAAATGAGGATGTTTTATTATTTCGTTTTCACCTTGACGGTCATGATTCACTTTATTGGTAATTATAAAAATATAATATATCTATCATTTTAAATAAATGTTAAGGTTACATAATCATTCTAGCGAATGAATTTTTTTTTAATCCATTAAAATATTATGGAATTCCGTCAAATTACATGAAATTTGATGATATTTTTTGAACTCATTTCTACAGAGTCTACTTCTCGCCGTAGGCATCAGTGTGCTGAGGAGCCTTATCTTCGTGTCAGGTCCAGGTCTCCTCCTGGCAGAACGTCTTCTGTGAAAATACTTGGATATGCACTAGGACAACTTGGATATATTCGGCTTATCCCCAGGGCAAATCAGAGCCGGCGATTCGAATTTAGAAGATACGTTTTTCCTGCTCATAAACGAATGTTATTGTTACTAGACAATCATGTGTATGTGCCCGTACAAGCCCGAGAGTATATTGTACTATCCACATCGAATGGTGACGTTTTTGCAATATTAGATGATAGCGGTATTTTTTTTGGATTGCATAGGCCAAGTATACGTAATCCGAGAGTAAAAATAAACATGATAAGCGGCGAAGTTGACAATATGACCCGAAATGAAATTAGCGAATGTCGCGTTGGGAAAAATTACCCGATCTTTCCAAATCTTTTCACTGAAGTGGTTACAAATCAGGATTCACTACAAACTTTGCACCATTAATTAACTTAAGGAAAATCAAAACTAAAATATAATAGTTGTTTGTAATCCGAAGTCGCAATCACATGTATGTACAACCAGTAAATAAATAAAACAATGTATTATCGTTCTCAAGGCTTTTTTTCTATCTTTCAAAAATGCCACATAGGGTTCAAAAATGGTATTTTCTTTTTCAACGATGCTTTTCTCAAAGTGTCAGACAATTTGACGAAATGATTTTTCCCACCGGTTTTTTGTGAGATTCTATCTTGGGGGGTTTAAAAATTCCTTTAAGATTTGATGCATTTTTTGGAATACCTTCAAATTATTAAAATCGAATAGGATTTCCTTAATACCCTAAAATATGTGTAAAAATGTAAGAAAATTTCTTTTTCTTTAAAAATTGACTGATTGTGGTAATTTATCGTTTAACGCCTATGTCTATCTTTCCTTGCCTTTGAGTGAAGTAAATGCCCAAGCAATACCGTTCTTTCTCAACATTTGCAATTTCAAATACAGACTTTAGATTTTATTTCACTCGAGTCTCACATTTTAGATTTTTTAATCGATTAACATATTATTTATCATTTTTAAAATGTAGTTGAGAAACAATTATTGGTTGTCGTAATCATCAAGCTTTATCTGGGAGTTAATCCATGATTTCTTCATTAAGCCAACTTGTATCTTGAAAAGCTTCTACGCATTCATAATGCTCATCGCATTCTGTTTTACAGAAGCAAACGAAAAAATTCATTATGTGAGATGGAGCTGGTGTCTCAGTAGTATACAATGGTAATAAAATATTTTTTCTTTCTTCCAACTCCACAGTTCTGATTCTGAAAATTCTTCTCGCCATGTTTGAATTTGATGATGGATTCGATAAGAGTGTTGTCAAACAGCTGCTAAAGTTGGAGGAAGCCTAGATAAAGATACAGCCTGACTGGAAGAAGTCACAGAATTGTTGAACCGTACGTATCACATCCAGCTGGATTTTTAACTTGCTATGAATTTTTTTTAAAAACATCATCATCTGGTACAGGATCGAGACATAGAGGGATGTTTTTAAAATCTGCAAAAACGTTTTAACAGCGCTGAGCCTTAGAGTCGTCTAGATGCAGTGAAATTAATGAATCCCATCGGAATAAAACAGTTGTAGTTGGTCAGGATGTGGACCTCCACCCATGGATAATAATTTTTCAACCCAGAAGATTAATTTTTTGCGAAAAAGACGATTGTCAACAAAACACGTGTAATCTTTTTAAAAACTATGATAGTTGATATTAAAACTAGAGATGATATTAATTTCCAATAAAAAAGGTTTGAAATTAACCGAAAAGACGAGGTTTCAACAAAATAGTTGAATCCTCACAAAAATGAATTTCAACGAAACAAGCTGCAATTATAATCTCAAAAAATTAAATTTATAAGAAAAGAGTAGAATTTGAAAACAAAAAGACGAATTTTCAACATAAAAAAATTCCTGTCAAAAAAGGCCAAGTTTTAAGGCTAATATTATACTTTGAAAGGATAAATTGTTTTTGATGCATAACAGAAAGTTCTAATTCCAATTCGTTTCTTCAAAAAATAGAAAAATAATTTTGTAAGATTTCCAATATGCTGAAAAAGTATCTAGAAAATTTTTAGTTGATTATTTTTTTTATTGTAAAAGATTTTACCAAATATGAGGAAATATTTGAGCCATTTTAACAGATATTTAGGACCGTTTGTCGCCAGTAAAACAATTTAAAATATGTTCTACATTTTGCAAAATCTTTTAAAAGTTTTAAAATATTTTTAATCTTTTTGAAACTTCTGAAATTACTGAATATCTTTTAGACTGATTCAAATTATTCCCATATTTATCTTGAAATATTCCGGTAAAGTTTTTGACGACTTTGGAAATCTTTTTCAATGTTTCGTAATATGTTGAAATATCCTCTTTGAATAATAATAAATAATAATCCACTTTCAAATCTTCCATATTCTTATTCTTTTCTTCGTTCCCAAGAATAAAACGAAAAACAATCTATTATCCTTAAACTTTTTAAAAATCTTTAGACGCTTCAAAATATAAATTTAAAAATTTCAAATATCTGTAGAATGTTAAACCTTTTTTGAAATCTTTAAATCAAATTTTTTATACTATTCTTCTCTTCGCCCGATTTTCCTGCTTATTCACTTAAATTCAAAATTAACTAATAAAATATAATAGGAAGTTATTTTTAATTTATTTTAACGTTTTATATTTTTTCGTCTTTTTTGCGTTTAATGACAATCTTATTTTGTGGAAATTTCTTTATTCTTTCTGTGTAGAAAATTCAAAAGTTTGTATTTCGTTTCAAATTAATTTTTATTCGTTCAGGTTCAAGCGATTTTCAATATCAATTAAAACATTAATTTTTAGGAATTGATACTGTTTGGTAGAGAATTCAAGGACATGATACATATTTCAACTACTTTGTTGCTTGATTTTTGTTTGAAAGTTATACATTTTTTAAGAAAGACTGAAGTGTGTGGTACTGCGATTGTAGAAAAAGTATGTCTGGTGATGCGTCCTGAAATACCTCTTTATTTTTCTTTACGTTCATGCATGGGGCGATTCTCCTTACTTTACCGAATTCATAAAAATGTGGGATGACCAATGTGAAACTCGAAATCGATTCATAAACTTAAGAAGTTGATTAAACAGAAAATAAGAATCTTATTGGTGTAGAACATACATTAAAAGTGAAAGAGATATAACCTGAAAAAGATAGGGATGGTTTTTTGAAAACGCGTATTTTTAATCCTACTTCACCTTCGAAAACTCAAATAATTTAATAACTGACTCGTTAATTTTTCTGAACGTTATGTTTGTAGAGAGAACATGTTTATTACATACCCACGCAAATTATGTACGCCATTTTATTATTTTAAAAATCAGATAAGAGTAAGGATAATAATATACGCAATAATGATAACACAAAAATAAGAATTTTGGTCAGTTTTACCAAACAACGAATTAAGGAAAATCTCAAGGAATACAATTAAAGTATTCATCAGTTTCTCATCTTCTTTAAAAAAATGAGAGTCGTTTATACTTTTGTTTTCAACTTTACGGTCATCCTTAATTATATTGGTAAAAATAATACCACATATATAATTTTTAATACAATTTCAGGTCACATAATCATTCTTGCGAAAAATTCTTTAAAATTCATTAAAATATGATAATATTTTTTAAACGCATTTTGACTTTACGATCCAATACTAATACGTCGCAAGTACGTTGTAACATCGACAAGGGAACGTTAAAGATAGTTAAGACTCACTGTGGCATATGTTGAAAAAAATTTAATTCACTATTTCTTCTTGCAGAATACTCAGAGTCAAGTACCAATCACCCTGACACTTCTCGCCCGACTCTTTGGCGACCTTCTGCTGCTCGTCCTAGACCTCAGTTTGCTGAGGAGCCTCATCTTCGTGGCAGGTCCAGGTATTCTCCTGCCAGTCCCTCTTCTGTTAAAATACTTGGATATGCATTAGGACAACTTGGATTAATTCGGCTTATCCCTAGGGAAAATCAGATCCGGCGATTCGAATTTCGAAGATACGTTTTTCCTGCTGATAAACGAATTTTATTGTTACTAGACACTGATGCGTATGTGCCCATACTAGCCCAAGAACATATTGCACTATCAACATCGAATGGTGACGTTTTTGCAATATTAGATGATAGTGGTATTCTTCGTGGAATGCATAGGACATGTTTATGTTTTCCAAGAGTGAAAATAAACATGATAAGTGGCGAAGTTGACAATATGACCCGAAATGAAATTAGCGAATGTCGCGTTGGCATAAATCACCGGATCCTCCCAAATATTTTTGCTGAAGTCGTTACAAATCAGGATTCACTACAGACCGTTTACCATTAATTGACTTAAAGAAAATCGGAACTAAAATATAATAGTTGTTTGTAATCCGAAGCCGCAATCACATGTATGTACAACTAGTAAATAGAAAAATCAATGTATTATCGTTCTCAAGGCTTTTTTTCTATTTTTCGTCTTCCTGAGGAGCCTCATCTTCGTGCCAGGTCCAGGTCTCCTCCTGCCAGTCCTTCTTCTGTTAAAATACTTGGATATGCATTAGGACAACTTGGGTTGATTCGGCTCATCCCTAGGGAAAATCAGATCCGGCGATTCGAATTTCGAAGATACATTTTTCCTGCTGATAAACGAATTTTGTTGTTACTAGACACTGATGCGTATGTGCCCATACTAGCCCAAGAACATATTGTACTATCAACATCTAATGGTGACGTTTTTGCTATATTAGAGGATATTCTTCGTGGTTTCTTCTACTAGTAAATAAAAAAAATCATTGTATTATCGTTCTCAAGGCTTTTTTCTATTTCTCTCATTCCTGAGGAGCCTCATCCTTGTGTCATGGTCAGGTCGCCTCCTGGCAGGCGATTTAAATTTTGAAGATATGTTTTTTCTGCCAATAAATGAATGCAATTGCTACGAAAAAATATTGTGTATGAGCCAGTGCCAGCCTGAGAACGTATTATATTATCAGCATCCTATTAACCATTCCCTTACTGCCCTTTTTCTCATTTTTTCTCTCAAATGTGAATTGGATTAATAATAGTCCACAATAAGAAATTCCCATTACTTTTTCGTTGAATCTTAATAATTCACATATTTTCGAATCAAAAATTCAACTGTTTTGTTGAAACATTGTCTTTGACTTGAAAAGTTTAAATTTTGGTTAGCATTGTTTTTCTCATTCACTGAAAAAATCTTTCTTGGTTCAAAATCCAACTCTTGTTGAAAATTCGCCTTTTTTATTAAAAAACTTATCTATTTACTCAATAATTTCATCTTGTGGGTTAAAACGACATCAGTTGTGCAAAAAGATAATTAATCTGCTTTTTTTAGAATTCAAGTGATGTATTGAAAATTTTCCTTTTTTGATATTATAAAAATGTTTTTTAATTAAAAATGTAACTCTTTTTTGTTAAAAATTTATCTTTTTTATTGAAGATTTTAAGCCTGAATTGAAATTTTATAGTTGAATCCTAAACAAAACAGATTAATTTTCAACCAGGTGTATTTTTAACGAATAAATAGTAAATATTTCTCAAAAAGGTCGTGTTTTTTTATCAAAATCTTTTTTTTATCAGAAAATATTAAATTTTGACCTCACCTAAAAGAGATAAGTTATTAAGAAGTTGTTTTTTAAAACAAATAACAATATATATTTTTCAAAACGCACAAATGTTGTAGAAAAATTTTAATTTTTAATCGAAAAATATGAAATATTCTCCAAAAAAGACGAATTTTCTTAAAATTCGTTTATTTTTTAACACGAAAATATAAAATTTTTAAACAAATAGTTAAATTTTCCAATGCGAAAGATAGATTATTCACGAAAATTAAAATACTTGAAATTTATTTGCTTTTAAGTTATAAAAATAAGTTTTTTCTCGGTTTCTCCAGAAAATTAAAGCACTTTTTTTTGAAGATTTTTAATATGTCGAAAAATTTATCAAAAAAATATCTAATGTTTTTTTATTATACAAGATTTTACCCAATTTCACGCTTGTAAAAAAAATGTTATACAAATTGGCAAATTTGCCTTTAAAATCATTTACGTTCTTTTTCGAAATTTTAGAAAATCATTTTAAGTATTTTAGGATATTTTAGAATATTTTCAGAAATTAATTTTAAGTAATAAAAAATTAATTTTTCGCGGAATTTTAAGGAAAAGAATTTATTATCCTTAAACTTCTCAGAAACCTTTAAAACCTTTAAACGTTTATTTTATTCAAATGCAAACTGACCTATTAGAATCTAATAAGAAAATTCAATTTTTTAAAAGTTAATTATTGTTGGTTATTAATTCTCAGAGTATTATTATATTGTTTATTTATTTCATTATACTATATTTTTTTTCTGTTTTTTGGTTTAAATAACAACTATTACATTGATAATAGATTAATATCGTTAAAAATTTATTCGTTTGGTCGAACATTTAACCACTGTGTTGAAATATATTTTTTAAAGTAAATACTAATTTTACCCAGTAATTTAACAATTCAACTTCTGTTGAAAATTTTTTGCTTATTTGTTAAAAATTCGCTTTTTTGGTAGAAAATGAATCTTGTTTCAGATAGAATTCATATTTTTTGGTTCAAAAATCAATCTCTTTTCGTAGCTTTATTTCTTTCTTGAAAGTTGCTACGTTTTTTACTTAGTTAGAAATTATTATTTTTTTATTAATGATTAAAAAATTCTGCTAATATATGTCTATTTTACTTGAACTTAAATAGTTTTTTCTTTCAAATTAATATACACCTTTGTTTGCAATATGAACTATAATATTATATTTTAAGAATTCATTTGTCTAGTGAAAAATTTAACTATTTTGAAGAAAATGTATGTTATTTTTTTTGAAAGATACAAATGTTTAAACAGAAAAAAATAATCTTATTGGTGTAGATCATCCATTTTAAATTGAAAAGATATAACCTGGAAAAATATAGAGATCTTTTTAGAACACGCACATTTTTAATCTTATTTCACCTTGAGAAACTCAAATAATTGTATTACAGACTCGTTAATTCTTCTGAATGTTATATTTCTCGTTTGAACGTTGCATTGTATAGGTACGCAAATTTTGCAAATTTTAAAACTCAGATAATATTAATGATAATACTAATTATAATAACGATAATAAAAGTAAAAAATATGATTTAGTCTAAAGCGTAAAATATTAACAAAATAATGGTAATTCCGACGTCTCTAATTATAGAATTTATCAGTTGCTCATCTACTTTGAAAAAATGGGGATGGTCTGTCCTTTCGTTTTCACCTTAATGGTTATCTTTTATTCTATTGGTAATCATAATTATATAATATATCTATAATTTTTAATACATTTTCAGGTGAGATAAACCATCTTGCAAATAAATTATTTAAAATCTATTAAAATATTATGAAATCCTCTCAAATTACATGAAATCTTGTGATATTTACTGAACTTCATTGTAACATTGACAAGTGAAGGTTTGCTGATAGTTGAGGAACACTGTGGCATGAGTTAAATAAAAAAAAATTGGCCCTCTATTTCTTTTTGCAGAATTAAGTTCACAGTCGGACAGGAATCCTAATAGTGAGCCTGATCCTGGTTCTTCTTCTGGCAGACAGCGTTCTCCTGTCCAGTCTTCTACTCCTGAGGAGCCGAATCTTCATGCCAGATCCACGTCTCCTCCTGGCAGACCACCTACTTCTAAAGTACTTGGATATTCACTAGGACAGCTTGGTTATGTTCGACTTATTCCTAAAGAAAATATGAGCCAGCGATTTGAATTTCGAAAATACGTTTTTTCTGCCAATATGCGAATTCTATTGCAAGTAAAAAATCATATGTATGTGTCCGTGCCAGCCGATGAACATATTGTATTATCAACATCCAAGGGTGAAATTTTTGCAATATTAGAGCATACTGGTATTCTTCGTGGAATGTATAGGCCAGCTAGGAATCATCCGAGAATCAAATTAAACATGATAAGCGGCGAAGTTGACAATATGACCCAACTTGAAATTGAGGAATGTCGAGTAGGAATACGTCACCCAGTCTTCCCACATCTTTTCACTGATGTTTTTACAAATCAGGATTCACTAGAGAAAGTTTACCATTAATTAACTTTAAGAATGTCAAAACTAAAATATAATCGTTGTTTGTAATCCGAATTCGGATCATCATATATGTATGACTGGTAATTACACAAACAAGTAAATATATTATCGTTGTCAAGACGTTTTTCTACCCTTCGTTAATGCTACATAGGGTTTTCGAAAACTTTAGTTTTTCGAATTTTCATGTTCGTCTCTCTCAATTTATTCGGAGCCAAAAAACAAAAACTTTCGTATTTAAGAGAAAAGATATTTAGGGATTAAGCATGCCCCAAGAAGTTTAGCACATATTTCCTATAAAATAAATGATGTTTTTGTGCATTCTACTCGGAACCGTCAATATTAAGGAGGCATCAACAGTTCTCTTCACAATTAGCTATAAAAGTACATTGAATTCAAAGAATTCATGGAATTCAAATAATTTATGAAATTTAAAGAATTCATAGAATTTAAATCATTTAAAGAATTTATAAAATTCAAAGAATTCATGAAATTCGAGGAATTAATGAAATTCTAGAAATTCTTGGAATTCTTGGAATTCAAGAAATTGTTGGAATTCATGAAATACATCGCATTCCCGGACTCATTGAATTCACGGAATTCTCTGAATTCATGGAAATTAAGGAATTCGTGGAATTCGTGGTTCCGCGAATTTCCATAAATTTTTGGAAAGACTTGAATTCCGTAACTTCTTTAAATTCTGTAAATTTCGTCAATTCCGTGAGTTCCGTGAATCTATAGTGAATTTCGCGAACCTCGAGAATTCCAATAATCTCGTAAAGTTCATTATTTCCTTGAATTCGCTGAATTTATGGATTTCTAGAAATTCGCCGAAATCGCGGTATTTACTGCATTTAGGGTTTTAGCGGAACTTATGCAATGTATTTGTTTGATAAAATATACGGAGTTCATGAAACCAAACAAATTTACGAAATTCAAGGAATTCCTAAAATCTAAAGAATTACGAAACTTATGGAATTCACGGAATTCGTAGAAGTCCAGCATGAATTTCTTGAATTTAGTAGCTTCATGAATTCTTAGAATTTTGTGAATTCCATGAATTTGGAAAATTACTTGTCTTTCGTGAATTCCTTAAATTTCGTGAATTCCATAAGTTCCATGAATCTGGTGAATCCTAAAAATCTCGAGAACTACATTCACTCTGTGAATTCCGTGAATTCTGAGTATCCCATGAATTTCGTGTATATCATGCCTTTCGTGAATTCCGCAAATTCGGAAAATTCCATTAATTTCGTGAAATACATCACTTCCGTTAATTGCGTGAATACCGTGAAGTCCATGAATTTGATGAATCACTTGAATTTTATTAATTCTTTGAATTTTGTATGTTCCGTGAATTCCCTGCATTTAATTTTTTGTATGAGTTCAGTGAATTCCGGGAATCTCGAGAATTTCATTACCTTGGTGAATTCCGTGTATTCCACATATTCCGTATATTTCATGAATTCCATAAATTCCATGAATTCCATGAATTCCATGAATTTCATGAATTCTATGAATTACATGAATTCTATAAATTTAATTAATTTCGTGAAATACATAACTTTCGACAATTCCATGAATACCGCGAAGTTCATGGATTTGATGAATCTCTTGAATTCCATTAATTCCTTGAATTTTGCACGTTTCGTGAATTCCCTGAATTTTTTTGCATTCCGTATATTCTTTTATTTCCGTCAATGTCATGAATTATTTGGATTTCGTAAATTTCTTCAATTTATTTGATTGAATGAGTTCAGAGACTTCCAGGAATCTGGAGAATTTCATTAGCTCTATGAATTCCGTGTATTTCATGTATTTCATGTATTCCGTGTATTCCATGAATTCCATGTATTTCATGAATTCCTGAATTCCGTAAATTTCAATTAATTTCGTGAAATACATAACTTTCGCCAATTCCATGAATACCGTGAAGTTCATGAATTTGATGAATCTCTTGAATTTCATTAATTCCTTGAATTTCGTAGGTTCCGTGAATTCCCTGAATGTTGTGTCAAGAATTATTTGGATTTCGTGAATTTTTTTAATTTAATAAATTGCATGAGTTCAGTCAATTCCAAGAATTCCACGAATTGCGGGCATTAATTGAATTACGTGAATTCCTTGCATTCCGTAATTTTATAAATTCCTTAAATTCCATGAATTCCATGAATACGCTCATTATATACTATACAATAGCAAAAGTTTTGGCTCCTTCAGAAAATTGTTTTTTTTTTTTGCCTGGAAGAAGTAAACCTTACGTTTCGTAAATAAACTTCCAATACATGTAATGGTAGTTTCCAACATAAACTTTTAATAGTGACATATTTTCTACATTGAACCACTGCTTTTACACATATAAAAATAGATAAAATAAAAAGTTTGAAACTTTGTAATAGAAAAAGGTCCTTCACTCTTCACCATTATTAAAACACTTATGGTGCAATAGATTACGGTTCCTCTTCAAGGAAAAATTCACTAATGTACCTCTGGATTTCTTTTCTTTTTAGCAAAACCTTCTCTTACGTAAGATCTTCCAAAAAAGTAATATTTTACGAAATATGTCCGCTTACCAAATCGTCTCAAGTGGATGAGATGAAGAAATTTGACACTCAGAAAACGTTCGTGTGGCCCTAGCCTATATCAAAGAGAGAACTTGTTTGATTTAAAGAAACATTTTTCTGAGTGCACAGGTTATAATCTGTTTATATAGGGACAAGAGAAAAGTGATGTAAGAGAAGGTGCTTGAAGCATTATAAAGGTGCCTTGAAGCAGTGGCAACCTTGGATAGAGCATCTTCAAATAATCACACGTGACTCAAGCCAAGCATAATATGCTTGAGTCACGTGTGGTGTGCATATATTATATGCGCTCCACCCACATCTCGTTTCATATCGTGTGCGGATTATCTATGCAAAAATAAATAAGCAACAGATGGACACTCGTTATTGCATTGATTGCTCCTTAAAAAAGGAATTAAAAGTTTATTTGCATTACTTTATCTATGCCAACGGTTTTTTAAAAGATATCAACATCTTCTATAGGAACTAGTTTGAAAAAAGAATAGCTGGAAACAATAATAAAATATTTGAGCTAACAATTTTGCGGCTCTCATACAGTGTTAAAAATTTCTACTGAAATTTTATAATATATTTACAGTAGCTAGTGACTCGACACCTGTGGAAGCAAAAAATTGTTAAAAAAAAAGTAAATCATTTGTCGGAAGACATATGTTTGGGAAAAAAATTTTCTGATGGAGCACAAACTATTTTTAATGTATAGTATATATCGCGTATCTTTATAGAATTCAAGAAATTCATGGAATTTAAGGAATTCGTGAATTTTATAGAATTCATGGAATTTAATGAATTTACAGAATTCATGGAGTTTACGGAACTGAAAAAATTCAATGAATTCATGCAATTTTCAGAATTCACGGAATTTAAGAAAGTCAGGGAATTTTCAGAATTCACGGAATTTAAGGAAGTCAGGGAATTCACGCGAATTACGGAATTCAAAGAATTCACGAAACTCACGGAACTCATAATATTTGAGGCTTTCATGGCATACTAGGAATTCATAAAAATAATGGAATTCATAGATTTCACGGAATTCATGAAATTCATGGAATTTACGGGGTTCTGTAAATTCATAGAATTCATGGAACTTACGTATTTTAACGAATTCAATGAATTCATGAAATTTGCAGAATTCACGGAATTCAAAAAAGTCAGGATATTCATGGAATTCACGGAATTCAAGGAAAACAGGAAATTCACGGAATCCAAAAAATTCACGGAATCACGGAATTCACGTAATTTAACGAATTTACGGAATCCAAAGAATTCGCGAAACTTAACGAACTCATAATATTCGAGGAGTTCATGGAATACTAGGAATTAATGTAAATAACGGAATTCATGGATTTCACGGAATTCATGAAATTCATGGAATTTATGGGGTCCTGTAAATTCATAGAATTCATGTAACTTACGTAATTTAACGAATTCAATGCATTCATGAAATTTGAAGAATTCACGGAATTCAAGAAAGTCAGGATATTCACGGAATTCACGGAATTCAAGGAAATCAGGAAATTCACGGAATCCAAAAAATTCACGGAATCATGGAATTCACGTGATTCAACGAATTTACGGAATCCCAAGAATTAGCGAAACTTAAGGAACTCATAATATTTGAGGCTTTCATGGAATACTAGGAATTCATGAAAATAACGGAATTCATGGAATTCTTGGATTTAACGGGGTTCAGTAAAATCATAGAATTCATGAAATTTACGGAATTTAACAAATTCAATGAATTCGTGAAATTCGCAGAATTCAAGGAATTCAAGAAAGTAAGGGCATTCACGGAATTCACGGAATTCAAGAAAATCAAGAAATTCACGGATCCAAAATTTTCACGGAATCATGGAGTTTTCGGAATTTAACGAATTCGAAGAATTCATGAAATTTGCAGAATTCACGGAATTTAAGGAAATCAGGAAATTCACGGGATACAAAGAATTCACGAAACTTAAAGAACTGGTAATATTTGAGGCATTCATGGAATACCAAGAATTCATGAAAATAACGAAATTCATGGATTTCGCGGAATTCATGGATTTCACGGAATTCTTGCAATTCAAGAAAATCGTAGAATTCAAGGAAGTCATGAAATTTAATGAAATCTGATATAATGCAGAATATCCTTTTCAAAAATTCCAATAAAATCAAGGAGTTTATAATCACATGAACTCCTTTAATTTTCATAGATTTCATGAATTCCGCGAATTCTGTGAATTCCGTAAATTGAATGAATCCCATGAATTCTGTAAATTCCTGTAATTACATAAATTCCATAAATTCCACGAATTTCTTAATTGTATGAATTCCCCTAATTACTTGAATTCCGTGAATTCCGCGAATTTCATCAATTCTGTGAATTTCGGCGTTACACAATTTCTGTGAATTCCGCAAATTTTGCGATTACAGTCAATTCCACGAATTCCTTGAATTCGATAAATTCCATCAATTCCATAAAGTAAACTTATTCCATGAGTTCCGTACATTCCTTGAATTTCATCATTAAATGATTTAGTGAATTTCATAAATGCTATCGATTCCGCAAGCTCCTTTAATTCCATGAATTTCATGATTTCTGTGATTTTCTGGAATTCCTTTCTATCCTTGAATTCTTTGAATTCTGTGAATTCTGCAGAACAGCATGAATTTCGCAAATTGCAAAGGTTTCATTTATTTATTAATTTCGAAGAATTCCGTGAATTCCGTGACTTTCGTGAATTTTATGAATTTCATGAATTCCGGGAATTCGCTAAATTTGGTTAAATTATTGCTTTATATTGCAGTGAAGGAAAACTGATTTTAAATCATGACTTAAAAAAATAAGTAATAAAGAATTGTTCCAGTAGTTTCAGATTTAGTTTTACTGTAAATTCGGTAATAAATCAACAATTAAAATTTAAAAAGTGATTTTCAGAGTAAGTTTTGGCAGTGAAAATGTATCCGGATATGGTTTTATTTTTTAACTAAGAAAGGTACATTTAAAACCAAAAATGGAATATTTAAACTTTCAATTTAATAAAAATCATTTTAGATTAGAAAAAAACAAATTTTCTAACAAATACTTGATTTTTTTACTGATTTTTTTACTATAAATTGAACTTTCAAGACCACATGAAGAATTTTTTATACATAACTGTTGAATTATCAAATCAAAGATGCGAAATTTTGATAAAAAAGAATTTTATACACAGAAAGTCGAATTTCTAACAAAATACAATTCAAAAAATGAATTTTTAACAAAATACTTCGATTTTAACAAAAAGTCGAATTATTACTAAAAAAAGAAGCATTTTGGACCGAAAAAAGCATGTTTAAATTTTTAATTACCAAAATAATGTTTCAATAAAAAAAAAGAATTTTTAACAGAATAATTCAACTCTAAAATCTAATTGTTAAATTTTTATCCAGAAAGATTAATTTTCTACCAAAAAAGCAAATGTATAAGAAAATGAAATTTTCAAAAAAGAGAGAACATTTTTTCAATATTTAAGAAAGTAATTCAACTTTAAAAACTAGTTGCTAAATTTTTAACCAAAAAGATACTGTTTCAAACAAAAAGATTAATTGTCTACAAGAAGAAAAATAAATTTTGAACTAAATTAAATATCAAAGCAATCATTTTAAAGCAAAAATTGGAATTTTTAAACTAAAAATGAAGAGTTTTTAAACGAATAGATTAATTTGCTACCAAAAACGATGAATTTTTAATCAAATTCAAGAGTTCTCAATCAACAAGATGCATTTTTAAGAAAGAAAGACAAAGGGGGAGGGTCGGTAAGGCCGGTTTTTGGCCTAATTTATTTTTGGACCAAAAAATCTGAAAAAATCATGGTA
>JAAAKG020117479.1:0-15203 GCA_010014905.2 Druon quercuslanigerum
GTTATAGCGTTTTCAAAATTTTTTAAATCAAACATAAATCGAAATTTTTAGCCAAACAACGCACAAGATGACAAAAATTTTTTATTTTTATTTTTAATGTTCTTTTTTGGTGATTTGATAATATTAATAATAAAAAATATGAAAAAAAGTAAAAGAGAAGGAAGGGGATGTGGTTGGTTGCCTTCTCACTTTTTTCTCCTCTTTTTTATTTTTGTCTACAATTTTTGTTTTTAACAAAAATTTTTTGCAGATTGCAATTGGAATTTTTTTTGTATTGTTCGGTGTGGTCCCAATTTGGTCGTTAGATTCTTGTTTTTTGCAGGAATTTTCATCAATTTGATTATAGGACGTGAAGTAGGATTTTTGATTTAGATATTAACCTAATTTAAATTTCTCAATTTTTAAATCATTTTTGTCCTTTAATATTTTCATTTTTAAAGTTACTTGTTATGATTAACGCAAAAACTATACTTCCTATACAATAGAAGGGCGAGGAAGTTTTGCTTCAAGAAACAAAAAGGTGGGGCCAATTATTATTTGACACCTCTTAATAATATTCTCTCTTTTTAAGGAATATTTGATTAATGGATTATGAGGTAAAAGCACCCAGCTGCAAGATCACCTTTTTCAACAATCTGATTTCTCCAATTTAACTTGTATATTGCAATTATTCAAATAAATATGAATTAATTTGTCAAACTTAATTCTTATATATTTAATGTATTTCTGATTGTTGGTATTTATCCTCATACCAGGTTTCTACTTTATTTAAAATTAGAATCGAAAACGAGGGGCAATTTTACTTAAACTAAAGTATAAGGTGAGTTACATCTCTTATCCTACTTTTAGATTAATGCTTCGCAATCTACAATGATACATTTTTTTTAATGAAAAAAATTAGTTAAATAAATGTATTTGTGAAAAACTCTATTTTTGTTTTTGCGTAACTTAATTTAATTGGTTAAAAATTTATCTTTTTTGTACAAGGTTCACTTATTTTGTTAAAAATTGTTTTCTGTTATGTTTAAAATGTAATTTTTCAACTAAAAATTTTTGTTAGTTTGCTTACTTTAAAATTTAATTATATTGTTAAACACTTATCTTTTTTAGTTTAAAAAATCTTATTGTTGGTTGCTAAATTAACTGCCTTGTCAAAAACTCATTTTTTGGTCTTCTTGTGTTCACAATTCAACATTTTCAATCAAAATTTTTTTCTTTATTGACCAAAATGTTTTGAATTCTACTGACTTTAACTAAAAATTAAAATGTCTTTTTTTCGAAGTGCTAGAATTTCTAGGTTCCCTAATCTGATATTATTTAATTTTGCATGTCCTTTTTTGAACCTTTTAAAGTTTTAATGCTTCTTTGAAACGTTTATCTACTCTAAAGTAGCATGCGTAAATTAGGCAGTTAAATTAAAAAAAAAAGATAAATTCTCACAAAAAATTTAACAGTTAATAGTTGAACCAAGGAAATACTTTTCCATCAAATCAAAAACAGTTTAATTAAGAGAATAACATATCTCTGCCAAGACAGATAAACTTTCAATTCAAAAAGACAAATTTTCAACCAGAGTTGATCTTTCAAAAAATTAAGTAGTAGATATTTAAAAAAAAACAATTCAATTTTAAATTAAAAACGTGTGAATTTAATCAGAAGAAACGAATATTTATCAACGAAGGTAAATTTTTTTTTAAAAAATGCGATCGTTAAACTTTAAGTAAGTAACTAATTTTTAGCTAAAAAGATGAGCAAATTTTCCACAATTGCATTAAATTTTGAAATAAAGAATTTAATTTTCAACTTTAATTACAAATCTTAAAGTAAAACATCTGTTATATAACAAAGTAGTTAAACATTCGACCAAACAGATAAGTTTTTTGCCATTTAAAATTTTACAATCCAAATCAAAAAGACAAATTTTTGACCAGATAGTTAATAGTTTCAACCAAAGAAAAATGTTTTTATCAAGAAGGAAAAAAATGTCAATCAAACTGCCACATTTTAGGCACTGTAGATATTTTAAAATTTTACTAACTTGTACTTAAATTGTTATTTAATACTTTTATTTATCTTAAAGTATCTTATACCTAACCACCTATCTTACCACCTAATTATTTATTTATATACCTTTTATTATTTCTTGAATATATAATTATTTATAGACATTGAGACAGTAAGGGTACGTGGGTTAGCGTTTGCAGATGAGGAAGTTGTTATGATATGAAAATTTTTGAAAACGTCTAAGTTTCATAGAAAAATAATAGTTAAATTAATCCCAATATTATATAAAAAAAAATTAAAAATTCTATAAACAAAATATGTGATGCGAAAATGCTTGTCACGAAATAAGGATAAAGAGGTAAAATGATTAAGAAATTTTTTCTTGATGTTATGCTTAGTAATATTATAAACAAATTTCATAAAAAAATGCATTAATTAGAATTTATTTATTAAATAAAAGCATAGAATAAGGTATTTTTTGAAAGAAAAATTTATTTTTTTCAGTGACAACTGTTTTTATTAAAGACTCCTTGATGATTTAAGAAAAAATTCATAATTATTGAGAAATCTAATGACTTTTTAAAACAATTTTAATAAAAAAATATTTTATTGGGGCGTCTGTCGCTGAAAAAATTCCTTTTTTTTATGTCACACTTATTAACTAGGATCTTAACAGTCAATTCAGCAACATTCATGATAAGTTTATTAATTTTATGTTTTTTTCACGAATTTAACAAACAAATGCATTATTCGGGCATCTGTCGAGGAAACTTTTTGGTTATATCAGTCTTTTTAATTGGGAACTTAAGAATAATTTCTTTTACCTTGGTATTGATTTTTATTCTTATTTTTTATGATTCAAAAAAATCTAAATCCTCCTGTCGATTTTCAAAAAATTATTTTATTTTTTACCTTTAATGTTATTTATTAGGATTGACATTCTATTCTTTATTCAAAATGAATTTGAGTTTTGAAAACTGTTTAATCGGTAGCGTGAAAAAGTAAAAACAATGATTTCGATACCGGTAGTTTAGTTTAATCAAATATTTAAGCTGAAAAGAGGAATTTCTCACAAGACCGTTGAATATTTGATCCAAAAGAAAGAATTTTTGTTCCAAAAGAACTAATATTGAACTAAAAAAAATTATTTTTTAATAAACACTATTTCCAACCAAGCAGTTTTTTTAAAAAAAATTGTCATGTAGAAATTAAGTAGGCGCATTCTGGACCAAAAATATAATGACAGAAACTTCAATAAAAAAAAAGAAACTTTATTGAGAAAATAGTTGGATTTTATCATTGCTTTCTTTCAACTTGATTCGCATTTAAGAGAAAAAATGGAGAAAGGGTAATTTCTAGAAAACAGAGAGAAAGAGAGCAATTTAGTACATGAAAAAATTAATATTATTTCAATTGATACAGGGAATACGGGGAATTAAAAAAAATGTATGGAATTAAAGGAATTCATGAAAGGACCGCGCAGCAAATGTACATAAAATAACTTTCGGTCGATTTTGATTAAACTTCGTAAAATTGTAATTCTCAATGTCTCGATCAAAAGTGTTGTGGGGCACAAAGTCCGAAAATGGACAGTTTTCGAGTTACAGAGGGTTAAACATCCAACCCTTCTAAGAATCATTACCAAATATCTCGAAAACTGCAGCTCTGCGAAGACAAGATATGAAGAGGAAATCAATATAGTACCCATAAAGGCAAGAAATGATTTAGTCAATAGCCAGCCAAAGAAGAAAAATCTTGAGAAGGATGTTTTCAATATCTAGCCAACTAAGGCAAGACAAGAATAAAATTTAGTCAGTATGCAGCCAATGAAGGCAATTTATGACCACGATGTTATCAATAGCTTGAAAATGAATGCAAGGCACATATGTGAAAGACTTAGTCAATATCCAGTAAAATAAATGCAAGACTTAAAATAAATGTTGTCAATATTTAGCCAATGAAAGCAAGAAAAGTGCGAGATTTAGTCATTATCTAGCCGATAAAGGCAAGACGTGAGCAAGACCTGGTCAATATACGGCCAATGAAGGCAAGATATGACCAGGATGTTGTCAATAACTAGCCAATGAAGACAACTTCTGGTAACTGAATGTCTCTTGCTGTTTATAGATTTCCTGCAACTTATATGGTCTGAATCATAGCCCAACAACAATAGTATCCTCCTATAGGAGTAAGTTCTTCATCGTAAGCCATACCATCGTCCATGTCGTCATCACGGTTCGGACTATAAGAAAGTTAGAGTTGATGCTTAGACGCGTTTCGAAATCGAGAAAAAACTCTGATTCTTATAAATCCTGGCTGTGGTATTCGATTATCCCCTTGTAACATCTCAATGTAGAATTCTTCGTCATTGTCTCTTTACAGTTTGTCTTGCACGTAAGAAGGTGCAAGTTCAACTTGATAAACCCCAACTGTGAGTTCTTTTAAGAATTCAAGTACCAGGACTGGGAAATCTAATAATTGGCCCGCATCTAATTGAACCCATCGTTGGGCGTTTCTTGTCTTGAGGTTTTCTGCATCAACCAGCGCTTGAACGACATACGGTTCCTTAGATTTTTTAAGTAATTCATTGGCTATTTCGGCATTAGCTCCTTCCATGAAAATTAATGGATGGAATATGTTATATATAGCTCCAGCTATCCGACAAAAATCGCCTAAGTTAGAAACGTGTTGTATCTGTACTACTTGCTGAAAGAATTTAAAAATTGATTTAATGTGTCCGTTTCTTGCTTCGACGAGCCATCTAGGCTTGGTCACTAGACGCGATTCGTTAGCATCTTCTGTTGTAAGTTGATGCTGATGTCGTGGAAGAAGAGCTGGAATTTTCCAGATAATACGCAAACGAGCCAAAAGATTAGTGGCATCTCGGTATCCCCTATCAACAATAACAATATCGTCTTCTTGGAACCACCTTCTCAATCTGGCAGCGACTATTGCGAATTCATGTTGTAGTATAGCAGCATCATTATTACGGCTGTCAGAAAAGTACGGTCCTTAAATGTCGAGAATGTAAATATCAGATGCAACTATTAATACAGGTTTGTCAGATGTGTAACTTCCAGTGGCATTGTTCGTCATCCATCTCGTCTGTGAATAGCATTTCCCTTTTGCTAGCATTCCCATCTCCGTCGATTCAAGTTTTAAGACGAGGAGCAAATCGTCCATCACAAACGTAACACCGTAAAAGATTTCTAAATGCCATTGTGATTAAAGATTTACAATTATAGAATGCAAGTACTTAATTAGGAATTGCTTTAGTATAAACACTCTACTAACACTACACAAAAAAAATTAGACTGACAGTACAATGTAGCGGGTCTAACGTTTACTTATCCATGAAGGTATCGTGAATGTGTACGCAGAAGCAAATCGCCGGTACTTTGTTAACACAAAATGATTCGCACAAAAATGATAGCTGAGCTCTCAAGTTATTGTTCTTATGATTATAAAAGTACTAATGGGGCTCATCACACCTGCGCGCGCCAACACCCATTTTATAGTATTTTTTTCGTTGTTTTCTTTTTCGAGAAAGGGGGGTTCAAGAAGGGCGTAAGTTACGTGGGGAGTCAAGAAGGACGTGTCTTGAAAACATTCTTCTCATGATTATCCTTCATTGGCTGGCTGTTTAATAATTCATTCTCATTTCTTGCCTTTATGATTTTTATATTGATTTCCTCTTCATATCTTGTCTTTATTGGCTGAATATTAGCAATAAATTAAGAGTTCATATTGAATGACCTTTAAAAATGACCTGCCTCTAAAGGCCATGACATTCTTTGCATTTCTCCGTTAGAGTCCAATAACAATCATATGGAACATTTTTTTCGCAGAGCTGCAGTTTTCGAGATATTTGGTAATGATTCTTAGAAGGGTTGGATGTTTAACCCTCTGTAACTCGAAAACTGTCTATTTTCGGACTTTGTGCCCCACAACACTTTTGATCAAGACATTGAGAACTACAATTTTACGAAGTTTAATCAAAATCGACCAAAAGATACTTCATGTACATTTGCTGCAGGGGTCCTTTATGCAAATAATTATATTCATGGGATTGACGGAATTTACGAAATTCACATAATGGAACTTCAAATAATTTATGAAATTAAAGGCTTTTAAGGCATTTAACAAATTCAAGGAATCCAAGGAATTGAAGGAATTAATGGAGGAATTTAATATCTAGAAAAGCTTTGAAAAAAATTTAGGACAGAATTAGAAAAGTTATTTACAGGAGTCTGTATCATTACCATAGAAGAACCGACCTTCATGACGACTTTAAAGGCTATATGAAGCTCCGATTTAAAAAATAAATAAATTTTGATAGGAATGGAACTATAGCACTTCTGATTGGCGGCTGGTGCTTATTCATTAAGTTGCTAGAGAGATGTAGGGAAGATTTTCTGTAAGTGTTTACAGACAATATGGAGCTACGATTTGAAATTTTCTTTTTGCTACGCTCCCCTTTCCCCTTTTATTTTTCTTATTTCCTTATTTAATTTCGCCTTTCCCTTATCACCCTTTTTAGCTTCTCATTTTTTCCTTCCCTCTTTCATTCCTTCATTCATTTTTACTGTTTCACTATCTCGTTGCCTTTTTAACCTTTCTCTATTCATCCTTTCCCCGTACCCTTCAACCTTTTTCTCTTTTTCTTATTTCCCTCTTTTCTTTTTTCTTTTCCTCTTTGCTTTTTAACCGTTTCTCATTTTTCCCTTTCATTTTCCTTTTTTCAATTTCCCTTTAACGTTTCCTGTAGTAATCCACAAGTCGATGGCCGCAATTTTGCTAACACATCTGGTGCATTAGGTGACTTTAGCTAAGGCATCAGGCAGTACTACTTGTGTTTTGTTTTTCATTTTATTATCTTTGTTATTTTGTCCTAAAGATTAGATCCTTTTTGAGCTGGATCTTTCCCAATATATTGTTCCAAGTCTCTTTCATATCCTTTTAGCTTAATTTATTATTAAGTTTATTCTCCGGGCAAGTTCAGTTTTAATATCTGATTCGAACTCCTCGATTGATGGAAGGACTTCTGTCAAAATTTTTCCTTTTGATATTGCAATAACTTTCACAGCTCGTCCTGTATTTTAGTTGTCATAATTTTGGGCCTAATATTTGTGTTTTTTCTAAAGAATAATTAAATTGATGAAATGAATTTTTAAAATTGTATGTACGTTTCTGCGGATGATTTAGGTGGATCACTTTTAGGTAATTCGCGGGATGGGAAAGCAGCTCAATTAACATCTGAATTAGGAAAGATACTTTGTTTCCTTTAAGGTATAGAAGGTACCGGTATAGTGAGGTCATTGGAATTATGTTTCGAACCGGAACTAGATTCGCGTTAATAAGGTTAAGGCACATTTGTCCTTTTTTCTATTTCTCTTCGAACAGATGCTTACTTATACTACTTTCTTTCGCGCCTTTAGCAGGTTGTTAAAACAAAAAAAGTTGACCCATCTTCTCCGAGCCATAGCCCAAGAGTATTCCGTATTATCTGAACCTTGTGCATTATTCGTACATATAAAATTTTTCTAAACATCTACAGCAGTTGGGGCCGGTTCATAATAGCTCAGATAAGCGAAATGTCACTATATTTGTAATATCTTGAATTTAAACGATAACGAATCCATTTTTAACCTAAACATTTGTGTGAATTATATAAGGTTAATACTGATGAACTGCATATTTTTTGAAAATCTGGGTATTGCAAAATAGTACTTTCGCATAAGACTCCTTTCTTTAGAAAACTGGTTAAAGGCTTTATCTTTTTTGCGAAATCTTCAATAAATTTTTTAGAGTATTCGGCTAGAGCTAGAAATTATTTTTTACTCTTCCGATTTTTGGGTATAGGGAATTTTTGCACAAACGGTAATTGACTTTTGATCGAAATCTACTTCTGACACATTGGCATTGTAATGTATTCGTAATGTCCGTTTAGAAACGAAAAGGTTGTTTTAGATCTATCGGTTTAGATCTATGAAGGTGAATATTATTTGAGGCATTATCACTAGTGTATATTTCATAATTATTTATATATGCGTAAATAAAAAATTTTCCAGTTAAGTAGGAAACTTTTTGATACTCTATTAGTTTCAGGTACATGATCTTTTACTTCTTGCTTTTATATGAATGTTTCCTTATCTCATTCCTTTATGATCGGATTTTTCATTTTGCAAGATTTTTGACTTTTCATCGATAAGAGGGTTGGTTCTTGTACGTGGTTTGGATGACTTAATATAGTATTATGCGAACAAAAAATTTCTACTGATTATGCCATGTATTTCATCAAGCGCGGATTATAACGATTCAACATTATGCTATTTATCTTGAATAGCTGCTTGAGCTCTCAATTCTAGGAGAATGACTCTATTAATGAATTCGCTAATATTTTCTTCTCAAATGGTTTTAGAAGAAACAAAACGATGTTCCAAAAGTTTGACTAAACAATTAATTTTTGCAAAAGTCTTTCCATCATAATTGGGGATGAATAAAGCCTCCTATTGTACGACAAAATACTATGTCATTAATGCCATCATGGCTTCAATGTATGAGCGATTGTTATCGGCACCAAATGTAAAATTGTTTGAAACTTGATTCTCGTCACTCGATATTTTAGCGATATGTTCTCTTTAAAATTAGGGAAAATTTATTTATTTATTGAAGAAATTTAGAAATTAATCATTTTCATTGTAACAGAAAATGATTTTTAAACATATAAACAGAGGTGAAGCTAAAACATTATAGCTTATTAAATTCACAAGTTTTAATGAAAAGAGTAATTTTTATTTTGAAAATTCAGAAATAGAATCACTTAAAAAAAATGTCAGCGAATTGATGTAACAAAGTTAAAAGCGCCCAGCTACCATACGGTCCTGTGGGCTTAGGACAAGGAGTGGGAAACGACACCCCCAGTCCTTATTACCACAAACCCCATCCTCAAGCGGTCAGTCTTGTGCTCACTACCCATGCTATTAGTCGGTACCTTTTGCACCACTCCGCAACCTTGGACCTTGGCTTTGCTGCCCGGGTTCTTTCAACAACCGCTTTCCCGAACTTGGCTTCACCGCTAGAAAGAACATTGAGCACAATCAAAAATTTATTTAATTAAGAAGATAGTCTCACCGAGGTGTTGGTGTTGGGCGGAAGTAAGTCTATAGAGGATTGGGAGCTTTCCTTTATCCCTCTCTAATTCTGGATTATATAGACATAAGTCAAACTTGGACGAAATTTGGATGAACTTTGGATGAAATAGCTGTTGTTTGTTTACATCTGTGTGACCACCGCACATTCCCCGCAGCTCTTTTTACTCCGACCTGGTACGCGGCGTCAGTTCTTGGAAGGGATACATCCAGGGGAATTATAGCCGAGTTTGAGTGTATATTTGATATCTAGTAAAAACTTTAAACAAAATTTCCTTAAAAAGGTAATAATGAAGCTGGGTGCTCTTTCCTCATAAACTTCCGGAATACCACTTCTTATTTGATTTTTGGTCCACCTTAAATGGGCATGAAAAATCAATCAAACATTCTTTGACAAGAAGGAAGATTTCAAAGAGGTGTCAAATAATAATTGGTCACTTACAGATTTTTTTGTAGATAGTAGATAAATATTCACTCTTTCGTTTCTTAAAGCCACAGGTTGTAAATAGTGCAAAATATTGGTCTGAAGGATTTGGTAGCCAGATCAATGTATCTGACCTCCGTTCCTTTGTGACAGGTGTTCTTGGTTTGGGCTTCCGCACAGAAGTTATTCTCCGAATTTTTAAAGGACACTGATAAACTGAGAAAAATAGCCCCTACTTTTCATAACTAGATAAAATGTAGTTGAGAAAAAAATAGCTGTTGGCATAATAAAAGCTGGTTGCTTTAACTAGAATCTTCACTACTACGAAGTTATTACTAGTCACGTCTCATATTTTGAGTTTCTGGTTTAAGTAACTAGCAGACGTAGTTAATAATGTCCTTACCTTTATAAGCAAGTGCTGGGTCCAAGGGTCTCGACGTTCCTACACAGAAAGAATTTAGGTAAAAATGTCGCGCAAGTTGTTAAAGATTCGCTCCACTTTGGTTTGGTGTAGCGTGCGCTCCATATTCAGGGCAAGCGTTATCCCGAACTTACGCAGATCAGCCGCTCCGAAATGTGAGTGCTACATCTTCCTGTGTAAGCGCGGAACTGTGCCGCAAGCGCAGAGTGTGCAGGAGAGCTTGTCTGTTGAGCAAGTTGTCCATCTTGTTCGGGGTAATGGTTCTATTAAATCAGTGCAACCGTTCTACTAAAAGAAGTGGCACTGTCAGTTGTTAGGTATGCTCGCGTCAACTCAAATTAAATTTTTTCTTCGTTTTAAGTCTTTAATGTAATTAATGACAAGTATGAATATTTGTTGATGGGACGAGTACGTTGCGCCAGAGTTTAGGGTTTCAGAGATTTTTTGATTGTATATTTATTTATTTATCAATGGAATTATCTATCAAAACTAAGGCTGAACTGAGACTGAACTAAACTCAATTTAACGTGTCTAAACTAATTTCTACTTCCAAATCTGCTGTATTTATCCACAAGAGCCCTTTTCACATTTCCACAGGGGTGAGTGATATTAGAAGTATGGATTCATTTTGGTTCAAATCATAATGTTCTATTTGCTAAATGCTAGAATTGGTATCGTACCTTACATGCATTGAAATTTTATAAACAGGTCCAGTAGGCAGTCACACTTCTGCATTATATTTGCGGCTGGATGTCTCGACAAATGTTATAGCGAAAAAATTGAACTCAAAAGAAATTTTTTTGGACACTTGTTCCTTAGAAAAAAATTAAATATTCTGAAGGTGACAAAACTTTTATTAATAAACTTGCAGAATTTACGGAATTCAAGTAATTTACGAAAGGCATATATGCAGAATTCAAGGAATTCAGGAGGTTCAATGAATTCATGAAATTCCCGGAGTTTAATTAATTGAAGGAATTAATGGAATATACATAATTCATGGAATCCGACGACTTTAGTGAATTCACGGAATTTGCGGAATTTACGAAATTCAAGAAAATCAGGGAATTCATGCAATTTGCGTAATGCTGTGAATTCAAGAAAATTTAAGAAATAACTGAATTTGCGCAATTTACGGAATTTATGGAATCTAAGAATTCGAGGAAATCAAGGAATTCAAGGATTTTACGAAATTCCAAGAATTCAAGGATTCTACGAAATTCCAAGAATTTAAGGATTTTATGGATTTCCAAGAATTCACGGGACTAAAGGAATTCATGAAATTCAAGAAATTCAAGGAATTTATAGAATTAGAAAATTTAAGGAATTTACGGAATTCTTTTAATTCGCGGAAATGATGAAATTTCCAGAATTAATCGAATTCACGTAATTCATGGAATACGCGGAATTTATGAGATTTACGGGATTAATAGAATTTAGGAAATTCAAGGATCTCATGACATTCCACGAGTTAGTAAAATTCAATTAAATCACGGAATTTAAAAAATATATGAAATTCAAGGACTTCCACCAATGTCTTAACATCCACAAATTTCGTGAATTCCGCAAATTCCATAAATTTCTTGAATTCTTCCATTGCCGTGAATTTTCCGAAATCCGTTCATTCCATGAATTCCTTGAATTCTGCAAAATTCTCAAATTATATTAATTCCGCGAATTTCATACCTTCCTTGAGTTCCTTGAATATCATGAATTATGCAAATTCCGTGAATTCTTGGAATTCCGTGTATTTCTTCTAATATTTTTTTAAAAAGATGCATAATTTTTATTACTAATCGTGAAAATTAACTTTAGAAATAAAAAGTTAATAAAAAGTATCAAAAGCTAAACTAAAAAATAATAAAATTACATTTTTTTTTAAAGACACAAGAGACGAAAGAAAACTGAATAGACAAAATTTAAATTAAATTAGTTTTTTTTACAGGATGCATACTCTGGAAATTATAAAAGCCAGAAAATGAAAATAAATATTTTTCAATACCAGTGCATATTACGAATTGTAATAATACAAATTTATTGAAATAAGAGATTTTTCAGGGTAGCTAAGAATAAAAATAAGTTAAAAATAATGAAAGAATATTAAAACAATAATAAAAAATAAAATTTTTTACATTATATTGCAATATCTGAGTAATCAATCTTAGTGAGAAATATTTTTTATTTAAAACGTTTGGGAATCAGTTAAAAAATTTTCGATTCTGATATTTTTTTCTCTGAATATCTTTAAATTTAGATTCTTCTTCAATTAATTGCATAGCGCATGTATATAAAAGAAAAAAAAATTTTTAAACACTAATGATTGCTTGAACAATTAATATTTATTCACTCTTAACTTTCCACAGAAAGGTTGGAGAAAATTTTAATATATTATTTTATTACTTATGATTTACATCAGGACTTGCAATATATTTAAAAATAATAATTATTGCAATAATAAAAAATTAGTCAAAGAATAATTGCAAGCTGCTAACTCATCGAATACGGAAGGTTCATGATGACATTTGTTTCGAAATTTCCTCTAAATGACTTTATTTTTTCTGGTTGTCAGAAATTTCTTGTTTTAGAAACAGTATGTTCATCATTATTAACCAAAGGTTTTTTGAGAAAAAGCCAAGTGACACCTGTATTTGCCTCTATAACAATGGATAAGAAATGAGTTCAAAACAGTTCTCTATCTTCCCACTGCACCAAAGATACTAAATCCCCTTAACGTTTTAGATAAGTTTTGTTAAGTTTAATAAGTTTAATAAGTTTTGTTAAAAATAAATCTATGTAATAAAAACACACAGTTTTCACTATTTTTGTCTGTTAAAATACAAGAGGCATGATTTCAAATAAGTTGGCTTCAGTTTTTGAAAATATAGTGGAGATGAAAAACAAACTGTTTTTCGTAAACATTAGGTCAAAGATTTTTTCCCTTTCTCTCATTTGTAAATAATCTATAAATGCAGCCGCGTTTCTCGAAATTCTTCCTCTCCGAGATCATTATTGAGTTTTCTGTTGCTATTTATACTCGTATCTGGAAACAATGGAAATAGATATTCTTTTCTTTGCCTGCATGACTTGGCTTTTTACAAGTAAGTGTACAGATTATTATATTAATAATAAAAAAACGCTCTGTATTTTTAAATATTATATAAAATTAATAATAAGATAGTTTGTATTTAAAGAGATTTTATAATTGAAATTTCCAATCAGTGCCACGTTGCAAAATACAAATCTTGTAACATATGAAAACAAAAAAGCGATAATTAAACATTTAATTATTTTTAACCTTTATTAGGTCCTGCTTACAATTACCTTCAAAAAAATACTTATGAGAAAATTTTATAATCAGAAATTTTTTAAATCCAAGTTTTCAGATAGATCTTTCCGCGTGAAACTTTAAAACATATAGGAAATAAAAAATGAAAGCTACACATTAAAGTTATCTCAGTCTAATAGAGTGGGCTAATGTACATAAATATTTATTTACAAAATTTGTTTATTAAAATTTGTATTAGAATTTTCTTTTAAATTTTGATGTAGTGCCACGTTGCGATAATTAATTTCTGTAACATATGGAAACAAAAAATGACAATAACACGTAAAATTATACCTAATGTTTAAACTTGTCTGATATAATATTATGCTTAATATAGAATTTTTACTAAAAATTTGTATCAAATAATATTTAAGACCAATCTTTGTGTTTGGTGCCAAATTGCGAGATTAAAATATTTTAACATATGGCAACAACCAGATGAAGACTACACACGAAATGCTTCCAGATGTAAAACATGACTTTTTTTATAATTATGTTATACATAAAATTTGTATATGAATTTCCAATACAAATTTTTTTAAACGAAATATTCATTGGGTTCCACATTGCTGGATCAAATTTTGAAACAAATGGAAATGATAACATGACGGCCACATATTAAAGTTATCTTAATTTTAGATTGCGGTTCGATGCATATCTGAGCAACATTAATTTTATATTAAAAAATTTTTATTACAAAAATTTTTTGAATCAAATTTTTTATTTATTGCTGCGTTGCTACAATTAAATATTGAAACATAAGGAAAAATGACAATAATACATAAAATTATCTCTTATATTTAAACTTGACTTCTGCATTGCACTTAAGCTTAAATTTAACTTCTTTTTCATAAAGGCTCTCGTATAATTTATAGAGAAAATTTGTATAACAAACATTTTTTATCAAAAAATATATTTATTTTTTGCTTTACCAGATTAAAATGTTAAACATATGGCAATAAATAAAGGAAGTTTGCATCTTTAATTTCTCCTAATTTTAGATTTAACTCCTATAAATGCATGCACATTCTAAAATCGATAATTAAACACTTTTAATCAAAATATTATCAAAATTTTATTTTAATTTTATTTCTATTTAAATGATGATAATTAAAGAGATGTCCTTGTGAGATAGAATTAGTAATTAATACCATTTAATTTCATATATTGATTGGAGCTATTTTTATTTCAGATAAGTTATTCCAATTTACTTGATTATCTTAAATTTTTTTGTAAAAAATAAATTCAATTGAACATCATGATTATAAACTCGTTTTAATTATTTTAAATTTTTTTTTCTTGAATTCTTTACAATTCTTTCATTGAAGCCTCGGAATTTTTTAGATATCTCAATTCCCCAGTTTTTATAAATTCCAAGGCATTAACTGAATTTCAAGAACACCACGGACACTAAGCTTCGTCCAATTAGAGCCGTCTCTAAGGCTAAATCAAAAATGGAATATGCTTAATCTATTTGCTATGTTTTTGTTAATTTTATGCTAAAATTTTTTTTCTACTTAAAATTTTAAGAAAAGGTTGATGGCGCTAGCACTACGTCCACTTAGCGCCACCACCTATGAAATCACAATAAAAATAAATACAATCAGATGAACGGGTGCTCTTTTTTGCTCTCTGATGACCTTTATTACGTTTCCCAAAAAACTACCACAAGGTAGCACTCGCTACTCGTATTTTAAAACGTTTTAAAAGCAGGAAATCCACTTTGAACAGTGCAATCATGATTAAATCTCCAAATTATTTCCTTGAAACTTGACAATTTCCGTATGATTGTAATGTTCCACAAAAACTACCCTTTCTCGTGAGTTTATAAGCTGATGTTCATTTATGTATGTGAAAAGCATTTAAAATAATAAAATT
>JAAAKG020117490.1:0-15203 GCA_010014905.2 Druon quercuslanigerum
TGCTCTCTTCCGATATCAGGCCTGGGAGAACGGACACCATCAGAACTAGGGAAACGGGAGGCGGGTAAACGGCCCCCCCCCCCCCCCACACCTCATTGCATGCTCTTTTTACCAGACTTGCAGTTGAGCCCCTTTAAATTTTTTGGTAGAGCGATGGAGCGCATTTGTAGTGCTTTGAAATTAGCCAAAGAGTATTGAAAAATATTAATTGGGACTCGAGATACGTGAAGCGTGTCACCATCCGCCCCACCGGAAGATTATATATTTTCCGACATTCCATTAGAGTACAAATTTTTAAAATGCTCGTGCAATTTGCTTCAGGTGTTTAGAATTTAATAAATTTCTGATTTTTAATTCGATTGAAAATAGCATATGTTTTTCAAGTTAAATGTGATTATTATTAATGCATAATGGGAATTTTAGCAGCAGCCTTGCACTAGCCTCCCCCCCCCCCACCAATGTATATTTTCGAAAATTAATTGGCGCCCAATTTATTTTTTGTGGAGCTATAGAGCGCATTACAAACTGAATAAGTTCGTAAAAATAAAATTAAAAATTGTTGCTTTTTGACAAAAATTGCACTAGCCCCCCCCCCCATTTTGCTTTGCCGATAACTCCGTTATCATAGTGGTGAAATGCTTGTTTTTGGTGGTACGATGAAGCGCATTTGAATTTCTTTAAGATTACGTATTTAAATGTTAGGTTTTCGAAAGTGGGGGGTTAGCGTGTCACCAGCCCCCCACATTAACACTTGCAATAACTCCTTCAGTTTTGTGCCGCAAAATTTTTACTTTCTGGTGCAATGGAGCGCATTTGGGGTGCAATCGAATTGGTTTGTATGAATGTAAAAATATGTGGTAAGGGGGCTACTGAAACGGACCTGAAGATTTGGAATAAAGGATTCATTCAAAATCGCAATCCCATGTTCTAAAGTATATCATTTTTATTATCTCACTTTATGTTTTAATTATACACTATCCCTTCATGCAACTTCTAAGAAAATCATTTCAAAGCATAGAAAAAAAACCAAATACAAGGATATTTTTCACTACAAAATAGATTAAGAAAATAATACTTTTGGTCTTTTTTCCTACAAAATTATGGCAATGCTTTGAAGGAAATTAGTATCTAGGCCAAGTGTAGCAGGGAGTGTGCGCAAAAATAAAGCACAAATTTTAATTCTAAATAAGCTTTTAAAATTGTGGTAGAATGGTGAAAAGTTGGGGAACTACATGTTGATCTATTTGGAGGAGGCCCTTTATACAAGTATAATGGAACTTCCCTTACAGGTAAGTTCGTTTAATCATTACATTATTTTTGATCACTTTAATTACTTCCAATCAGTATAATCGCTAATGGTTCTTAAAGCCTCATAGAAATTACTTGCAATTACAAAAATATGATCTAAAAAATGTTAAATTCTTTAAAGCCATACTAAATTATTGAAAACAAAAGAAAATTTCTTTTGATGTTTTACAATATTCTAAAATCTTTAGGTGAAAAAAATGTATTGATTTTATAAATTCATTGTACATCTTTCAAAACTCTAAAAGCCGTCAAAAGTTATAAATATTTTGAAATATTTTAAAATCCCTTGAAATCTCTTGAAACTTTTTAAAGTTCTCTAACATTCTTTAAAGTTATTTCTTTAAAATCCCTTGAAATTATTGAAATCTGTATCAAAGGATGATGAAATGTTCTGTTTGTCCTCTAAATTATTTATGCACATGTAGGGTCTTCACTAGTTACGTCATATTGAGAAATACTTAATATGATCTAGATTTTTTCTTCTTCAAAATACTGCGTTCTGATTGTCTGCACTAAGTTCAGAAAAAGTATGAAAACAAAATATTAATTTCGATCCACGGGCTCTAATTAAATTATGCATAACTAGATTTATCATAAACGACTTTTCAACAAAATTTTGTACATTTTTCTAGTTTTCTATTCAAAATCGTAATTACTTAAGTGAACGTACAATTGTA
Source organism: Druon quercuslanigerum (assembly GCA_010014905.2). Classification (NCBI taxonomy): domain Eukaryota; kingdom Metazoa; phylum Arthropoda; class Insecta; order Hymenoptera; family Cynipidae; genus Druon; species Druon quercuslanigerum. The sequence goes on from JAAAKG020117490.1 coordinate 1,986, forward strand.
AGAGGTCTATGGCTCAAATGACGTGTTCATAACACATGTTTAAAAAAGTGAAGCAACAGCTGATTGGCAATAATTCCAGGCATACTCTGAAAAATAGAATTAGTTCAAAACAATATATGATTAGACCTATGCAGTACTAAATTTCTTGGAATCAAGTAATATTTTTTCTCAGTGTATATTTTGCAACAGCCGTAGGAAAAATTATGACACTGGTTGACCTGGACAATTTTTTGTTATACAATATAAATATAAAAATATACAATACAATATAAAAATTGAATTCCAAAAATTGTTTAAATAATAGTTCCATCTATTCTGAAAAGAAGCTGATGATTTTTCTTACTTAAAGAGTTAAATTAGATCAATAGTGTTGATTTCTATTTTCACGGTGTGCGAAAAAGATGATAATACAGATACCTGATTGAACTGCAATTATAAGTAACTTCTTGCAAAGTAATTCGTGTATTTCTAAAAAAGGATTCTTCTTCCGATCTCGCCATTCGCTTCAGGGGAAAGAACCCGCCCGAATGTCAGAAGTTCTACGGTTTGGTTCCAAGCAGAGCGAAAGCAGAAGAACTTTTATAAAAAATTTCATTTTAATAATAATGTAATAAAAAAAGTAGTTAAGTTCTTAAACACATAGCGCCCTATAGTAATAGAATAACTAACAGAAGCCATTTTATTCATTTTAAAATATAAAATGCAAAAATAAACAAAGATTATGAACAAACTAAATGAAAATAACAGAAAAGCTTTATGGTAAACGATTTAAAGATAGTTTTGAATATTTAACGGCGCAAAACGGAGTTAAAAGGAAGTCATTTTTCAAGAAAGTGTTTTAAATCTAAAAAAATTCAGGCCTTAAGTTATTGAAAATGCGCTATTCAATTTTATGACAGACATCTTAAAGTGGTACGCTAACTTAATCGTTCATGGCGTTAAGCTTTTCATTGCAGGTGATAGGTTTGTTTTTACGTCCCCTTATGTATTGGAAATCTGAACTCTGAACATATTACAAAAAAGCTTCATCAGATTATTCTAAATATCTAAAGATTCAAAGAAATTTAAAGAAATAACCTAGAAGTTTTCTATACTTCCGAATAAATCAGGTATTTAGAGAATATGTAAGACTGAAATGGAAGCTTTTGTTTAACTTCCGTATTTAGGCAATTCCTTAGGTTTTAAGACAAACCTCTGATTTTCCTTAATCCATGCGATATATTTAAATTGAAGGACAAAGAAAAATTCAATTGAGAATACAACATTCAAAATCTTTCGCTGGCTGTGTTGAATTTATAAGCTTATTTATATAGAAGTGAAAGCTTGTTACTGCAGTAGGTTGTGTGCGAGCAATAAAATAACCTTGTTTGGACATTGGATGAACTTCAAGAAGGTGGTAATCAAATAACAATTCGTTTTAATGCTAAATATTTTATTTATTATGTTAGTTTAACATGATTTTATTTTTATTATTTTATTTTATACTATTATATTATCATATTGGCTATTCAAAAATATAGATAAAATTTAATTTCAGAACGAGCGGTGCAAGGGATATATTTTGTTTTTTTACTGCACTAAATAAATGTTGATAAGTCTATGATATCCTAATTATAATTTTAAGATAAGGACACGCTAGGACGTGCTGTTGCAATAAGAAAACATTTTTTTCGTATTTTGTCTTATTGCTTCAAAACAAGATTAAAAAATAATACTTTGATAAATGAAAGCTTATTTTCTAAAAAAAAAATTTGGTACAGCAGAAACTTGTTCTACTATCAAAATTAAGTTTCATTATGGCTCAAATCAATGAAAAACATGGTTTAAAATTAAAATATGAGAAACAAACAAATATGTTTGCTTATTATTTATTTAATTAAAAAATAAAATCAAGTAAATTTCTAGAAAATATCTTTCCTAAAAAAATAAGCTATCCGTCATTAACGTTATAAAAGGCCTAATTCTAGTACAGTAGAAACCCAGAAGAATGTACAGCTCGGTGCTCTCTACGAACTTACGAACAGTCGACGCAGGTAAAAAGCAAGTACACGAGGCGGCGCTGTAACTACATATTGCGGGCGCCTACATTGAAGGAAGAGACGATTTGATGCAGTACCGAAATGCAGTACGGCGCTGAAAAGAGATCAACTTACGGAAGAAGTAACGAAGACCAAATTTAAGAGTTTCTGGGTTACTTGCTGCCTGGAACTGTACGTAACACCGTCCAATCTTTTCCGTTATGTACTGCAATTAAAAGTCCATAATGTGCTGCCTTATAACCTTCTTTTGGTTTGAGTACCTGTTTTGTAACTAATTAAATAACGAAAATGTAGTTATCAATTATTTTCAATTAATTAAAATCTCTGCTTGGTAACAATAATTAAGTTACAAGATAAAAGAGGGCATGTAAAATCTTTTCGTCAGGAGTTTAAGATCCCCTGTCCATTTGGTAATCGATTGGCTGTTTTTGCTTTAATATTTTTTAAGCTATAACGGGCTAAAGTGAAAAAGGGAAATGTTTAGTTTAAAAAATGAACAGTTTCTTGTAAACAATTTAAGAAGTTTGAAAACACAAAGTACCTTATCCGAAGGAAAATTTGCACAATACAATATTGTATTAGAATATGCCCTAAAAAGTAAAAATTCGTAATCTATTTTTAAACAGCCAGGGCCTTCCCACCCCCGGGCAAATAATTTTACTTTCCCTTCTTATATGTAGCAGCTTTGTTTTCACAAAACTGCTGACTGAGATAAAGATTTAGCAGGGAATGTAAATTTCACACTCTTCGTTTGAAGAGTTGGGAATTACCACTCATATACATACCTATAATACTGGATTTAGTAGGTTTTACGCATTTAAAACACCCTTCAATAAGTTTCCGGAACGCTGCATAATTAGGAGAAAAATAGACGTTTAGGTAGAATGCTACATAAAATTTGTTTTAGATTGTGAATCAGTTTTTAAATTACCGTTTGGAGTTCTTTTTATTTTATAAACCTTTCCTTCTTCGTATGCTCCCACTTGTATTCCATATTGATCATAAATTGGATCGCCGTTTTAAAGGCCGGCCCCTCGAAGTGCTAAACGTATACAAAATGCAGTTTATACTTATAGATATCCACAAAATTGTAATGTAATATGAAAGTATACTAATCATTGTCTTAAAAAATAAAAATTTTAATTTGTTTCTAAATCCCAAAAATATTTTGTGGCTCAAAAAAATTTCAGTGGAGTCTCTCAATTGGGCGTATTTTGGAGCTGTAGGGGACATTTTGCTCGCAAGCGCGCTACCCTTACTAGCATCCTGCGCATCTCAAAACTTTTGCATGCTCTGCCTCTGAATAAGGCGCTCTTCGCTGAATATAATATATCTGATACGCTACGAACCATATACATTAGGGTTGTCTAAAAATACATTGTAACATTTTTTCTACTATAGAGGGCAAGTCTGTCTTAAAAAAGTTAATATTTTTATTTAATTAACATGGAGAAATTTTGGATTTTTGGAAAATTGAACTACTACTTTAGAGTTTAATAGAAACATACCACATTTTTTAGGAATTGAAGAGGAATTTCTACGAAATAAAATTATAATTATAAATTTTATTTTTAAACGATGCTAAACCTCACCCCCCTTAACCCCGCAGCTTTATAAAAATAATGATTAGTGGACAAGTTAAATATCGCTAATGACCTTTAAAACAATTTTTAAATTTTTGAATTGATGTAACTTATTTAAATAATTATGTATTCACAAAATTTATTAAAAATAATCGTATTTTTGTATAAAAAACTATAGTTGGTCATTGTTTGGAGTAGTAAATTTGGTTAAAAGCATGATGTATTTATTCACAATATTAATCATAGTTTATTTGGGCTTCTGTTTCCGGTACCGATCGCGAAAGTACTCTTTTGTGTCAAGTTGTGGTTTTTTCGCGTTGGTGAAGGGAATAGGGGTAAGTAAATGCAGAAAAGGCAGAGAGTACGAAGATTGAGGGTTAAGCAATAAGGGTGAATGAAAGCAAACGTCTAAATGGTAGAAGTGTGTGGTTTGAAGTGAGAAATTGGAGTATGTGAAATCTTTGAGGTTAGGAGTAGAAAAAATGCTCGTGGGTAAAGGGTGGCAATAGTTAGTTAATTAGGACGGGAAACGTCACAGAGCTTTGGATGGTAAGATAGGAATCCGACGACGCGAAGTCCACAAACTGGCGCCAGAGAGCAACAATTACTGGACGATCGCACAGAACAGCGAGCAGTAGTGGCAAGAAGAGAGGAAGTTGCTGAAAGTGTGCGCAGTAAGGGGAAAGGATACGTTGATCGCAGTGACAACAGCGATGAGAAAAGGTCCGATCAGTCGAACAGGGAGAAAATGTTAGCAAGAAAAGACTCAGGGGCCTGCAAACAACGCGGAAGGCCCTTAAACCTAGAGCGTCTGAACAAGCTAGGCATCGGATGTTCGGATATGAGTCTGAATGAATAGCAAAAAAAGGCAAACGCAACTAGCAGTGAAGGGGAGGATATGAGAAAAAGAGAGGCAGGGGAAGATGTTTCAGAATGGGACAGAGATAGCAGGAAAGTGAAAATTAAAAGGAAAAAATCAGAAAGAGATAGAGGTGATAGGGGAATATTTGAAAAATTTGAAGCTCTCTTAAAGGTTTTAGAGAAAAAACAAGATCCAGAGGGATTACTTTCATGCCAGTCGCCAATAAAATATATGCAGCAATCTTAAGAAAAAGATAATGAGACGGTATTTGGAAAAGGGATAGGAACTATAGACAACATCTACATACTTAACTACATAGTTAACAGAAATTGAGGGAGAAGAAAAGAGAAACTAGTCGGTTTTTCGTAGATTTAAAAGCAGCGTTTGACTCAGTGAACAAAAAAGTAATATGGAAATGAAAGAGAGCAGGTTTTCGGACAGGGAGACGTCTAAGGCAAGGGTGCCCGTTGAGTCAACTACTATTTAATATGCTGCTGGCAGACTTAGAGGAAAAGCTACAGGGGAAAGAGAAAGGAGGCACGTTAGGAGTTGTGTTACCTAGGTTTTTGGTTTGAGGCAGGAGGGGGAAACGATCTGCAGATGAGGAAAAGAATTAAATGTGCGAGTAAAGTGATGGGCCAAGTTTGAGGTATAGGGAAGAGAAGATTCAAGGACGATTGGAGAATGAGGGTCTGGTTGTTTGATGCGTTGGTCTGGGTGGTGTTGTGTTATGGACTGGAAATCTGGGGATGGAAGGAACATAGGAAAGTTGAGGGCATGCATGAGTGATTTTTGGGATGGGTAATTGGAGGCTAGCTGAAGTTGCCCAGGATGCAAGTTGAGGTAATTATTAGGGAGGAAAAAAGTGGATACAACACAATTTAAGAGAGCCTGGAGGGTTAAAGAGAAGCGAAAAAGGTGAGAGGGAAGCAGAATAACACAAGCACGTTTGGGTGAAATTCAAAAGAATGAGGCGAAAGGTGATTTAGGAAATTCAAAATGGGAGGAAGAAAGGAGAAAAATGAGAAGTGTTCGTAATATACGAGAAGGAGTTATGGAATGACAGGACATAGAGTCAGAACTATTATTAAAACAAGGAGAAGTGAGATGGACAAAGATTATGGATTCTAGGTGCAATAGATGGTATACGATGGTAAAAAGGTTCACGTAACCAGAATATCTGCAAAAAAATAAAAAAGTAAGAAAAATGGAGTAGAATTGTACTTTTTAGAATGGGAGAAGGAGTGAGAGCATGCAGATATTCGATGGATAAAGAGGAGAATAAGGAAAGTGAAAAGCAAAATTGATTTCAATATCTTGGAAAATGCATTTTTATGGTAAGAGGAAACGGAAGCCCAAAAGATCGATAATTCTTAGAGGTAATGTTATTATTATTATTATTATTATTTATATAACGTAATGCCCTTAAATCCGTAAAATGGAAAATTGGTATCCTGCGCTACTTTCTGTTAAATAATTATATAATTTTTGTACATTTATTCTGACGTTTAACAAATTTCTATTGGCACCCTTTTGAGCAGCGCCCTATTGAGAGGCTCGAATGTATTTCTATACTGCAAATTTGAACAAGTTTGGCTATAGAGTACATCTGGCCCATTTACTTCAATTATTGAACTTTAATTTACAAAAGACCATAGGCTGGGTATAGATTGATAATTCAGCCTGCACGGAACTTTTTTACGTTCAAAAGATTGTCAATATTATTTTAAACACATAAATAATTTGTTAAATATAAATATTCTGTTAAATATTATTCAGTAGGTTTAAGTCAAGCCGAGTACAAATTAAATTTTCTCTGACGCTAGAACTTTACATAAATACTATAGCAATATACTTTTGAAAAAAGTACCTAAATAATTATAATCAGGGATTTTTTCTCAAAATTTCCATCCCAAGCTAGCATTTCAAAAGAATGAGATATTTCACTCTAATACATATCTATTAGTCGCGGCTCATTTATAAGCATCCAGGCTACGTTGGGACAGTATTCTCTAATATGTGTTTTTTATTGTATCTGGTTTTCTAATTACCATTTACAGGTCCATGAATTCGACCGTCAGTTTTATAGGGCACAGGACCACTGGCTGTAGGGGATTCTGTAAGAAAAAAATATCGATTTTTTAAAAACAATTTTTATAATGATCCTAACATTTTTTTTAAATTTCTTTAATAAGCCAAATTATGCATGAAGAAATAATTTTAATTCTGTCTGTTCGTGTGCCAACATTGCTACAACAATTTAAGTTTTTCCGTTGTCACAAGGAAGCGTGGGATATGTATAAAAAACAATAAAATATTAATATCACATGTCTTTACATTTGTGACACCTAATGAAACATTCAGATATTATTAAAATGAACCGTTAATTCAGATTTTATATAGTTTATCATAATATTGTTGATAATTTAAAAAATATAATCAAGTTTTACATTGGAAGGTTATTCAGAAAACTACCTGCTAAATTGTATTGGCTATTTTCAAATTCATTCAAAAATTATTTATGTTTATGTTGATTTATAAAACTTTTATTCACAAATGACAAAAATAACTTGTTTTTCTTCTGGTTCTTTCTGGTCATTTCTAATCTATTTTAGGATGCAGATTTCGCATCCAGCAACAAAAATGCTGCATCGTGTCAAACTTTCAAGAAAAGCCAGGGTAATACATGAAATTTTTGTTTGGAACTCTTGAGTGCCTGTTAAAAATTACCAAAAATCAATATAACAATCTACTACAGCTTAAATAAAAGCTGAGTTGAACCTTTGACTACACTGAAGCCTTCTTTTGGCCCTGATCTGAATATAGTCGACGATTTAAATTAACTTCTAATAAAATGCTAGTAAAAAATGTATTTTTTTCGCTTATTTTTGATAATCACTACAATATATAAAAAAAACATTTTTTTCTCTTTTAAGCCTGCTTTTCTATACTATGGTCAGTACATTCTTCTTGCTGTCATAACATCTTGGGTGCAACTAAAGCATACGAATTTCTATAAGATTTTTAGATTATTTTCGCAAATACTAAGGTTTAGCAAAGAATTTGTTTTTCATATCCTTTAACCCCTTTTTCCTTAAAATTTTAATCTAACGAAGCATTTTCGTTTTTATATTCGGAAACGGGATTCTAAAATCTATAAAAATTCAACAGAAACCTTCAGGACTTATTCTTTCACACTTACCGGAGGTTTTATTTGCAATAACCCTTTCATAATTTAATTAAAAAATAATAAACTTATACGATTTAAGCATGAAATAGATAATTCAGAAAAACATAATACTTTTCATCATTCTTTAAAATGAATACAGTGTTCTTTTTCAAAGAGATTAGTTTCTTTGATAGACGTGATTGCAGCAGTATCTAGAATAATTAACACTTTTTTTTAGTTATTGGAAAATGATCTTTATGTCATAAAGAAAAAGATGATAAATGATTAATTTTTAATTTTAATTTTCTACTTATCAAACTAATATCAGAATAAGTATCTCCTAAATTTATCCGCTGAAACAGAAATATTATCACACGAATCTTAGGCAAACGGAATTATTGAATATGTACACTAAGTTTGTTTCGTAAAGCTCGTAATATATGCGATCAAAAATACCATATCAGTTAATTTAGCACGCACTTCACGAGAATATAAGTAAAATTTAAATTAGGCGAATATCCAAAGCTACTTCAAATGGAGATTTGTCAGCTTGTGTACACCGGACCGTGCAATGGATTGTTGAAAAGAGAATTTATAAGAAGATTTTGATTTCAGGTGGTGTAAATACGGGTCCAGGACAAGGTTGCAAAAGCTTCCAAGAGTCCAACTTGGATGATTTCAGTTTTTTTATTTAAAAAAAAAATAGGTCATGATTCCGCTGCAATAACTTAAGCCCAAAGGTGTGAACACTGAGGGACTACTCACTAAGAAATGTGGAAATCTCAAAGCTATGAATGTAGCAGTCTTAATCAAGTTCGCATAGAGAGCTGAGATTTCTTTGAGATTGCTGGAATTGCCCGAACTTCCAAAATTTCTCGAGGTCAGGACTCTCGAGGAGATATCAGACTCGGCCAATCTCGGCGAATTTCGGATAAAGTCGGCTGTTAGTTTGACTCACAGAGGCCGAAAAAGAATTTTTATGGTATAAAGTTAAAACTCGGAGCGCATTTCGAAGGCAGACGATCTAGGCAAAGGTTCTCGCAAATCTGGAAATCGCACGCTATTGAAACGGTAAGCGCGTTCTCGCTCTTGGACGTCCCAAAGTTTTCCAACTTGGCTATTTCGACTGACTTTCTAATTATGCGCGAAATTTTGAATATTAAACAAAACCACCCCCCTTGAAGGGTCCTGATCAATGATGCAATGATCGATAGAATTTGAAATATAATTAACAAATTGCATTAATTAGATACAATAGAGTTTTAAAGCGAAGCATAACAAATATAGAATTTATTCCAAAATCATATATTTTTTTAGTAACGTACAGTACTGCAAATTATTCCGAAATATACTTAAATAAGAAACTTACATTTTAATAACGCAACGAACGGTTAAAATAATATTCCGCTTGCAAAGATAGAAGTATTTTGTCATTGCTTGATTTTTCAGGATTTAAGTTGACAGGCTAAATGGCAATTTCAGTAATTGGTATCAAGTAACTTGATTGAGCTGTTTTTACTTTAACTACGCATGTGCTACAATATTCGCTTTCAAAGCATGCTTCCTCTCTTCCCAACAACAATATTATCCCTTTTAGTGTGCCATTCTGAGCATTCCTGCAGTGATTGCAAGTTGTCACTTTACCACTGTCGCCGAAATAATTCAAAGAACTGCTGCATAGACTGCACCGGGAGTGAGTTGTTCATAATCGTCTATCTCATCAGTTAGCCGAACAATAGGGGCGAATTTACAGCTTCTTTAATTTGGCAGAATAGCGTTGTTGATTATTCGATTGTAGGTGTTTTATCACCAAGTCACGCTTATTTATATTAGTATTATATTAGTAGTATTATATTAGTATTTATATTTTTAGAAGATTTAAAATAACTAGTTATTAATGAAGCGAATTCGTTTGGTATAGGCTCAACCCATGAGCATAGCTTACGCCATGCCGTTGCTTAAAAATTTTTCCGATCACGATTACAGGAGAAATGCATCATAATGGATCAAATAATTTTGATAATAATGACAAAAGAGATCTTTTTTCTTTATTGTTAAGTAAGAGAGACATTGAGGAGAGAACGTGATCAGATTGATAGATAACTTCGAGAAGGTCTATCGAATTGCTACTCCATTTTCGAGGTTGTAGCTTGCCGTTTTCTAACAATAAAGTTACTTCATCCCTAGTTTTAATTGCGTTAAGTTTATCGTGGGCTCTGATCAAGATTGCATCCTCAAATGTATCGTTTAATGTAACGGGCACCGCAAAAGGACATCCACCTCCTTCGTCGTCAACGAGTTGACCAGGTATCATATGTGACAGCTAAGAGACTATATTCGTCTATTTTCTTCTTGGATGTTACGCGCCATAAAATTCGTTGACAGTCAGCATCGCGCTTATCTACCAAGATTTGCCGATAAATTTTTGCAATTTTGGCGAAATACACGACTTGCAGGGTTCTCTAATTTATTAAAACGATAGGTAGATCGGATTAAAGCGAACGGCTAGTATACGAGGGCTGTCCCAAAAGTATCCGACCTAGGTTTATGTCTTCGCGCGGAGAGACTTAGGCGACCTCTGGAGGGTACAAACGTCACCAGCAACTCCTAAGCTTCTCGTCAGTAGCCCCAAATACCGATAAAACGACTTATTTCCCGCGCAGCGTGTATTTGTTTGCATCGAATTTTTTGCGTTCGTCGCAATTTCCGATACTGCTCACAGACAAACAAAAAACATTCTACTAGAAATCGCTTAGGACAGTTTATGGTTATGATCCTAAAAGAAAACAATTATCTTTGCAATGGAAGCTTCTATCCGAGCCTCAGTCAAAAAAGCCCGTCAAAGTCAAAGCAGCATCAAGTCGACGTTGACCGAATATGCTCCTACAGGCCAGACAATCAACAAAAATACTACGTTGAAGTTCTGAAAAGATTGCGTGATACAATCAGAAGAAAATGATCGCAATTTTGGAAAACCGGTGACTGGCTTCTTCATCACGACAATCCTCCAGCGCACGCATCAAACCTTGTGCAGCAGTATTTATTGAAACACAGTGTTGCACAGCTCCGCCAGTCTCCATACAGTCTCGATATACCGACTTTGTGACTTTGGGGTCGCTTCCTGCGACTTTTGGGTGCTTCCTCGATTGAAAATGCCGCTTAAGGGACATGGATTCGACGATAAAGAGACTGTTGATACTAATGCGACGAATGCACTAATGGCGATTTTAAAGTCTGACATTTAAGAGAGCTTTAATAAATGGAAACATCGATATGAGCGCCTTTTTCATTTTAATGGGGAGCACTTCGAGGGATGCCACCCCCCGGATGACGAAAAATAAATCAAGCGCCGAGAGATCGAGACAGGTCGGATACTTTTGGGACAGTTCTCGTACATGTGATCATTGAAAGATGTATTGTTTGTTGTTTCGCCTGAATCATTAAATACTACGCGTTATTTTGTAGTTTTAGTACGTTCACGAAACACCGGGTGAGGCGATGTGGTAAGTGCACATGTTTAAGATATTCGCATGAGCTATTTTCGTTCGCAATTAACTCCATGTGTTTAAGTGATTCACCTTCTTGCATGAATTCGATACACATTGCTTGTTTAATGACATTTTTCGAAAAATGGGTTTCAAGATGTTTTATGTGGCACGAGTTGCCTATATTGAGGTGGTCATCGGACATAAATGGTATCATAAATGGTATTTCCCAAAATCTTTTTAGCGAGTCATCGAGGCTTTCGTTTAAATGCAAGGATGTGAATATCCATACTGAGACCTGTTCAAATTTTAATTTTCAATATTTCCGAAAATAACTTAACCGAAAATTGTATTTTAAACTACTGGTTCATTCTTTTGACCTTTCTTCAACCCTTAGAGAAGTTAACATGTGAGTAAGCTTGCGTCAATAAGTAGATGCAGTGGGTATTCGTTTGCTGGATTGGCGGCGAGATTAAGGTCTGTGAGATGAGGCCACGAATTTGTGAAAACGTTACAATTAAGGTACTATTAGGTACAACGAGCACGCTAGTTTTACATTCGGGTACGCTGTGTTCATTAGTAATTGCAAAGTGGTTCGAGATGAGACCAATCACTCTTCTGTGATCAGTTACAAGCACGTATATTTGTTTTGTTTTGAAAACCATAAAAAACAAGAAACCTTACAAAATATTAAAAAAACGTTAAAAATATTAAAAACTCAAAAAATAAAAAATTACAAAATTACAAAATAAAAACAATATGTAACGCGATCTGAGAAAAGGGACCTACTAGGCAAAAAATCGATTTTCGTATTATGATGGATTCTACGATTTCATGAACTGATCTATATATGGGTAAAAACAGAAACTTTGTATCTGCATTATTTCACTAGATAAAAATAATTGAAAAAGAGTATTTCAACTCGTCCTGTAAAATTTCACGTTTTCGTAGTAGGTTCCTTTTCTCTGATCACGTCATATATTCTTTTTAAAGTACTCCAACCTTACCACGATGAAGAGCGAGATTAGGCACTATGCCAAAATCAATATATTTTGGAAGAAAAATACAGAAAAATACAAAGGCATACGCAGTTTGAAGGATTTTGTAGGTCGCTCCTAATCGGAAGTTCACCCAAATGAATTTACGAAACTCCAATTGAAGTCACACGACATTGCTAAAATAACGTCAAATTGGCTTCAGTGGACTTCGAAGTGAATAGTCACTCGCCTATTTCCCATAACGAAAAAAGTCGTGTCTGTAAATTTTATTTAGAATACTGAATATTAGCTTACTTACATTGGGATAAAAAAATTGCTTCACAATCAGCCATAGAAGACGAATGAAACATCATTTATAAATATTACGCCCATAAGTCTGTTTTATAGGGCCCCAAAAAACCTTATAAATGTAGAAATGCGTTTCGGGATATTTTAACACTAATTATAATTTTTTTGCTGGTTTTTCATGAAAATTGTTTCTGGTACAAAACATAATAATTTATACTGATAATAAGATGTGTATATGAATAGTTTAAACAATTTTTTTTTTCTAGTGATTTTCTCGCGGAATAAAGTTAGAAAGTCACGGGTTTTTCACGAAATTTACTCTTTTTGTCGAGTTTTCCATTACACGGGGTAGTAGTTCAATCGTGTTAACAAAAATTATTTTTTAAACAATTTATTGTTATTGTCAATGATATTCTTTCAGATAAATGCTAGAAAATTGCAGTGTTTTTTTTAAATTCATTTAGAGTCCACTTTAAAATTAAAATGAGTTAAATCATTAAATAAAGCAAAAAAAAATTCATTGTTTGAACGATACATTATTGTGAATAATATTCCATTTAAATAATGCTAGAAAGATGCGGTTTATCTGAAATTTCTAGCTTTTTGTACAATTTTAATTACAGTGAAGTAATAATTAATTCTATATGGCGAAAATACTTTTTTAAACGAATTATTACATTCTCATCTAGAGACAGTATTAGATTTGTGTACAATTTGACCTCGGTGTAACCCCAACTTCCACGCCCAGCCATCACCTTGTAAAATTCTTTCTTGGTGCACTTTCCAGAACGAGT
>JAAAKG020117501.1:0-15203 GCA_010014905.2 Druon quercuslanigerum
GCTCCTGGCTGGCATCGCCCTGCGCCACCATTAGCCCATAAGCTCAGACCAGAAGAGCGAAAAATCATAATAATAATAACAACAATAAGAATAAAAAATAGACTAGAAGACGATTCCTGTTAGGATGCATTCCTCTTGTTTCAACATGCTGGACCACCCTGGATCGAGACCTATATGGCACCCAGGCGATGAATAATATACTTGACCCCTGATGTTTCCTTCCGTCGTTCTAAATCGACCATAAATTTATGTACCAGACATGTAACTTTCGAAATTGTTCCTACAAACAAAATTAAATTTTTGTATTTTGAGATTGGAAAATAATGCATTTTTTCAAGAATAATTTTATGCAAAAGAGCATGAAAAAATGCAATCATTAAAAAACAGATTTCTAAACTATCTCACTTTCCGGATCATTTGAGACATTAATATCTATAGAAAAGAAAAAAAGAGGGAGAAATCTTTTTATTTAATTTTTATATTGATAAAATATTAAAAATTGAAATGTTTATATTATTAATTTTCAATATTGTTGATAATAATTATATTACATTGGTTCTAAATCAACCAAAACAAAATTAAATTGTTATATTAAAAAAATGAATGTTTAGTGTTATCTATTTAGATCTTCTTTTTATATTTTAATTTCTTTTTTTTCCTGATGATTATATTTTTAGTAGAAAATTTTCTTATTTGGTTAAACATTCTACAATTTTGTTAATAAGTTTTACTTTTACGTTGAAAATTCTTGTTTTTGGGCGGTTAAAAATTAAACTGTTTTTAAAATTCGGCTGACAATTTTCTTGGTGGAGAATACAACAATATTTTTCGAAATTTTATCTTTTTTTGATAAAAGTGCAACTGTTTGGTTATAAATTCTTTTTTTAATTAAAATTAAAATGTTTTTGGTTTAAAATATTTACTATCATAAATTATTCGTGAAAATTTTTTTGTATTTTTGTTGTTCAAAATTGAAGAAAATTTTTCGTTGATTATTCATATTTCTAGTTGGAAATTAATTTGTTAAATTAAAAGTAACTTTAAGTTGGCGATTCATAATTTTAGTTGAAAATGCATTTCTGTAGTTGAAAGTTTTATTTGATAGAAAATTGATTTTTTTATATAAAAATTTAACTACTTGGGTAAAATTTAAACTACTTTGTTAGAATTTAATTTTTTTGGTTAAAAATCTACCTCTTTGTTTGAAAAATTAACTATTTTGTTGGAAATGTATTGTTTTTTTTGTTTAAAATTAATGTTTTCAATTGAAAATGTAACTTTTACATTTTTTTGTTGTTGAAAATTGATCTTTTTTATACGGCAAATATTTGATAGAAAACAAATCTTCTAAGTTTGAAACTTTCTTGATTTTTGGATACAAATGCGACTGTTTGGTTAAAAATATATTTTTTTTGAATTTATATTTCTGGATTGAAAATTCAACTATTTTATGGAACATTTTAGGAGAAATTTTCTTTTCTTGGCTAAAAAATCTTTCTATCTTTAAAAATTATCTTTTTTGGCGGGAAATTCATATATTTAGTTAAAAATTTATCTCTTTGGTTAAAAATTGGACTTTTTTGTTGAAAAATCTATTTTTGTACTAAAAATTTAACTTCTGAATTCTTGCTTAAAAATTTAACTTTTTTACATTAAAATTCAACTATTTATTTAAAATTATATGCATTTTGTCTGTCTTTTTTTCGAAATTTTTTTTAAACATCAGCTTTTACATTTTTTGTTGAGAATTTATCTCTGTAAGTTGAAAAATATTTAGTGAAAAGTTGAACTATTTTTTTAACAATTTGTTGCGTTGAATATATTTTTTTTATTAAAAATGATACTATTTGCTTTAAAATAAAACTGTTTTTGGTTGACGTTTTATTTTGCATTAAAGAATTTGACTATTTAATTGAAATTTTTGTTTGTGGATAGAAAATTCAAATATCTGATTAGAAATTTAACTATTTTGTTGAAATTTCGTGTTTTTTGGTGTACTTCAACCTTTTTATCAATAAAAAATTTTTTTTATTGAAATATTAACTATTACATATTTTGTTGAGAATTCATTTATTTTAAAAGAATTTTTTTTGTAATTCAACTTTCTTTGAAATATGCAATTATTTATTTAAAAATGCAATTATTTTTGCTCAGAGTTTAATCTTTTTTAATTCGATCATTTGGTTGAAAATTCATCTTTTTGGGTTGAAATTCAATTATTTCATTGCTGATTACATTTTTTTTTAATTGAACTAGTTTGTCAAAAATTCATCTTTTTTATCGTAAATACAACTAGTTTGTTAAGCATTCGTCTGTTATGCTTTAAAGTTAAACTTTTCGGTTGTAAAAGTATTTGTTTCGTTAAATATATTTTGTACATTTAAAATTATACTATTAGCTTAAAAAAAATGTTTTTGTTTGAAGTTTTATTTTTTATTACAAAATTTGACAATTTGATTGAAAAATTATTGTTGTGGGTAGAAAATTTAAATATTTGATTAAACATTCAACTATTTTTTTGAAAATTCATGTTTTTGGCGTATTTCAACCTTTTTATCAATAAAAAATTTTTTTAATTGAAATATTACCTATTGCATATTTTGTTTAGAATTCATTTCTTTTAATAGAAAATTGATTTTTTTTTTGTAATTCAACTTTCTTTTGAAAAATGCAATTATTTTTGGTTAAAGCTTAATCTTTTTTAATTCGATCATTTGTTTGAAAATTTATCTTTTTGGGTTGAAAATTAAGTTATTTCATTGTAGATTACATTTTTTTTTTGAACAAGTTTGTCAAAAATTCATCTTTTTAATCGTAAATATAACTTTTTTCTTGAAAATTCATGCTTTTGTATAAAAAAAGTCTTCAGGGAATGCTTATGGTCAAGGAAAATGAAACATTGTTCAGGGAAATATATAAATGAAAAATGAAAAATTTTTGAAAATAAATTATTTTGGAACCTGCACTTGTCATTTAAGATCTCTTTATTAAGATTACAAAATCAATTATTCTGAGCACAGAGCAAAAGTTATTAGATTTACGTTAAAGAGCCGACAGATGATCTCACACAGATACACATTCACATGCATATACACATGCAAATAAACTGTAGTCGCTTATGTCAGAAATTGCAAGCGCCATTATTCATTTATTCAAGTAGGTTATTATTAAATTTACAGGAACCCACACACACGCACACAAACACACTCAAACACACCCAAATATATACACCCACACAAACAAAAGAACAATACAGATTTTGAGATATAGCACCTCGCATGCTCAACGGCAAAGTAATTTCAGCTATTTAAATATACGCGCGCATTGCCTGTAACATAATACACTCGAAGCGCCATAATTATATCAATAAAATTGCAGACACGCGTCGAGTCGATAATTACTGGCTAGGCATGCAAGATATACTCTATTTTATTTAAATAAACAGTTATAATAAAATTTATCAGGATTCTTGTCATTTCTGACCGGGATACTGAGATGCTGAAATGTTGAGTGAAAAAATTAATTATGTATGTAATTTATGAAAATTGTTGTTCATTAGGCGAGGCTTTTGCATGCAGGTGGAAAGCTGAATTCATTAATTTGTGCACGCATTTTAAATTGGACGCATATGGAACTTAAAGTTTTTTTAGTATTGTCTGAAAATTTATGTTTGTGAGTTTGGCTTCAAAATTGGTTTGGATTTTTAAATATTTTTATAAATGCAAAGTAAAAATTTCGAATTTCTAATTTTTTTGGGTTATTAAAAATATAATTTAAAAAAAGTGAATCATAAGCGAAAAATTTTAATATTTAATATTACAATCTAAAAAGATTTTTATTTTATCTAAAAAAGCAGCTGAATTCGTCTCAAACAGAAAAAAAATCTTTTAAAAAAAAGTTGAATCCTTAAAAAAAATATGAATTTTAAATTAGTTCTATTTTAAATAAAAAAACATTATGTATTTTGAAAAAGACAAATTTTCTACAAAAGAGGTACGAATTTATATAAATATGAATTTTCTTTCAAGAATATTAATTTTTTACCAAACATACCAATTTTCCAATAATAGTGTGAATCTTGAACCAAAAAAATGTCTAAAAAGATAAGTCCTAAACAAAAAATGTAATAGTTATTACTTAGTATTGTCTGAGAATTTATATTTGTAAGTTTGGTTTCAAAATTGGTTTGGTTTTTTTAAATGTTTCTATAAATGTAAAATACAAATTTCGAATACATAATTTTTTTGGGTTATACAAATGTAATTTTCTTAAGAAGTTTGAAAAAATTCAAAAAGATTTTTAACAACTTCAGATATCTGAAATCAAATTTTCAATAATAAAGTTAAACTTCAACTAAATAGTTGAATACAAAAATGAATCAGCGAAAAATTTTATATTTAATATTCAAATCTAAAGGGATTTTTATTTTAAATAAAAAAGCAGCTGAATTCGTCTCAAAGGAAAAAAAATCTTTAAAGAAATAGCTGAATCCCTAAACAAAAGGATTAATTTTCAATTAGTTCTTTTTTAAATTAAAAAAAATTATTATTTTAAAAAAGACTAATTTTCTACAAAAGAGGTACGAATTCATATAAATATGACTGTTCTTTCAAGAATATTAATTTTTTACCGAACAGACCAATTCTCTAATAAGAGTATGAATCTTGAACCAAAAAAATGACTAAAAAGATCATTACTAAACAAGAATTTAATAGTTAATACTTCAATCCAAAAATATTTTTATTTTAAATACAAAACTGTTGAATTTGTTTTTAAAAAATGTTGACAAAATAGGTGAATCCTCACCAGAAAAGATTCATTTTCGACAACAAATATTAATTTCCTGCCAAGGAAGACAATTTTTCAATCAAAGAAATTAATTTTTAACTAAAATGATGAATTGTCATTAACCAAATAAAAATAATTTAACAACAAAAAATTTTAAAATGGTAATCAAAAATATTTTAATTCATGTAAAAAGACGAATTTTCAACAAAATTGTTAAATTTTCATTGAAAAAGAATTTTACATAATTTGTAACCATATGTTTCCAGTTTAATTAATTAATTTATTTTCATTAATACAATTTTATTTTATTCATTATTTATTTTATTTTTAATGAATTAATTTAAATAATTATTCAAAATAATAAAATTTCTAACAAAATAGATGAATTTTCAAATCAAAAAGTCGAATTTTTAACAAAATTGTTGTTTTTGCAACCCAAAAAGTTTTCTCAACTTAGAATTTAAAAAAATGTAGACAAATTATAATTTTAGAGAAAAAAATCATTTTTAATACAAAATATAAATTTCTAGAATATTCCTAAGAAATTTTTGTAATTTTGCAGGATCTTACCAAATTTTAAGGAAAAATCTAAGTAATAGTTTAATAGATGTATAAAGATATATATATAGATGTATAAAGATGTATAAAACATTGCTAATGCTTGGAGAAAATGTAAGAATATTTGATAAATTTTCAAAAATCTTTTAAGATTTTTACATATTTTTTACCTCTGAAAAATTCAAAAACAGTTATAAATATCTCTTAAATCGACTCGAATCATTCCTAAATTTTTTTTGAAAACTTCCTTTTTGTTTTATGTGTTTAAATATTTTTTATTATTTTTGAAACCTAAAAAAATGTAATATCTTCCTAAAATTTTCAAACGATTTGGATTCAAAATATTTTGTTGTATGATAAACGAATCTTTTCAATAATTAAATCAAATTAACCAAATTTAGTAATATAAACTTTTTGGTATAAAATCTATTAGTTTGTAAATTTTAAAAGATTTTCAATTAAAAAATTTTTTTTCCAATTAAAAATATTGTTTTGTTCTAGCTTAAAAATATCAATATTAGTAATTAGATAACAAAAAGACATTTTTCCTTCTGAGAAAAAGTCTTGCTCAAAAAGTTTTTCCGAAAAATGATTACTTGATGCTAAAATTTTGGAAAACCAATTTGAAATGTGCGTTTCTTTGTTAAAGCTGGAAAGAATTATTTTTTAAATTAAAAAGTGGTTTCTGCTAAATAGAGAAAATATAATAATTTGGTATTATTGAATATTTCTTATTTTTCAACCCGTAATTTATACAAATATGTATAGGTATCATTATTATTTAATACAGAACGTTCACAGCATTATTGTATTTATTTTATGAAATAAAGATATAATTTTACGAATAAATGAACAACTATTAAATATTACGTTTTTAAATTATTGTCCAATTCCAAAAATTGCACCCCCTACGTAAAATAATGATAGAAGGCGTCAGATAATTTGTTAGTACTTTCTTTCATGTTTTAAATAAATACATCCAAATAAGTTAATTTTTTGTTTATAAAAAATATTTTATAGAAATTCTGCGATACTGATTGATTAATTGTAAATTGTGCAATAAAGTTCGTAAAACTAATTTTCAATGCCCGTTTGTTAAAAAAAAGGTATTCTCAAAGGCTTTCATCAATATTGACGATTACAAATTTTTCAATGTTCTTAGACCTACTCTTAAGCCAATTTTTTACAAAGGATTTATAAAATTATAAAAAAATTTTATAATAGTTTCCTTTAACTTATAATTTAGTACAAATTTTGTTTAAAAAAATGCGCATTCAAGCCTCTAGGGGACACCCAAACAATTATGGATTAAAAAGACGCTCTTACGTATCTTAGGATATCTCAAGAACAAATAAGTCTAGAATAATTGTTAAAAAGGCTTTGGAAATTTTATTAAATTTTGCGTTAAATAAGTCATATTTTAAGTACTTTTAAAGAATATACACTCAATTAATGAGTGGGAAAAAATGGATTTGGTTTCTCATGTTTGCTAAGTTTCAAGATTGAAATTCAACCCTTCTCAAAATCTAAGAAAATAATGATAAAAATGTTAAATCTATGCAAAATGAACCTTAAGGTTTTTAAAAGGTTCTTCTAAGGTTTTTTAAAATAAGATTAAGAAATTGTAAAAATGTTGACTGGGTCTCGAACAATCATAAAAAATCGAGAGTTGTTAAATATATGAAGATATGAATATGAAGATGAATATTGGCAATAGCAAAATCAGAAATAAGAGATGTCTTTCTCTCTCACTAATTCTGTCCCTATTCATCAAAAATACTTTTAACATATCTCATTTGACGCAAAATTTAATAACCTTTCCAAGGCTTCTTCAAGAATCATTCCATATTCTTTTATTCTGTAGATATCCTTCGAGAAGTAAATGCACCTTTTTCCTCCAGTCTAGTCAGGTGTCCTCATACTTCTGGTTGGTACTGCAATTAAAAATAATTTGAGCATAATCATAACTCAGGATTGAAATTTAAGAATCGAAAGTTTTTTAATTGTCGAGCTTCTCTACTACTTTAAAGAGTCCTCATCATCAGACTACAAGAATCGTATAAGGCGCAAGCTTATCTCCTTCAATAAGTAACGATCTCACCTGATCCTTTTTCAACTGCTCTGATCGATCGTAATTCTTAAAATCTTTCTTATCCTAATTACATCCCGGTCTGCCCTCGGCTAAATATTGATAAGAAGCAAATAAAAACTTTCCTTTTAGGACCTAAAGGTAAATGCCTGCCGGCAACACGTGCCACTGGAGCATCTGGAATACAATGTACAACACTGTCCAGGCAATACAAACTACTTGAACGGCAAAACACGCGATCGCTACCAAGGAACTGGTTCTAAGTTATGGCGATTTCTCCGAGACAACCCTTGTTTATGGGGTGGCGTTTTTCGATCGACATTGCAGATACGGCTTGACATCAAAGGTTTTGCAGGTCTTTACGATCCGTTTCACCAGATCCGGAGCGTCGTTGGACCTCCTTGATCGTTGCTCTCCTCCAGATCTTCTCTATATCCTAATACGCATACAAACTTGCGGAACGCATCCGCGAGCTGATCGCAGGATACAATGAGTAGGGGATTATTTATTGCATTTAAATGAACTCTCACCGTGTAATTGCGGTGTGATGCATCAGAATGATTTGCGAGGCGTGCAAAAAGCTTATGTGTCTGATGTAGCTGATATAGCGGGTACCGAGGTACCCGGCAGAGCCGCGTGAACCGCACCTCGATCCCTGCGTATTGACCGTAATGGCGAGTTATTATCGACGATGCTGTTGAAGGCTCACGATGCGAGACTCTTTACTCCGAGGAGTCACGTCTCTTCCCGTAGGAACATTGCTAATCGATCGATCGATCGGACATGATTCTTTGGGAGTTTACAGACAATCGTGCTGATTACGGTCAATCCACTCGCCAATCTGCCACATTATGGGGCTGATGCGATGGATGCCTTGCACTTGAGATCAACATCTTCGAGCAGCTTTGAGATCAGCATCAGCTTCATGAAAGTCAACACCGATCGTGTCATGATTATTATTTTATGTTCAAACTTACAATAAAATTGAAGGAATATTGCGGTTTATGGATTAATTTCGAGCATGGAGATGAGAGATAATCGTTTATTAATTTAAAGCATCTCGTGCGCAACGCAATCATTGTTAATGATCATTGAAGTGAGTTTAAGGATAATGGATATTGGAAGGTATTAAGAGAAAGGTAATATCAGGGGAACGATTTTGTCATGTTTATTTTTTAAATGAAATTTGAAGAGAACTTTTAGTTATTAAGGTTTATATTTAAGAATCACTGATAACATTTTGGGCTGTTTTTTTAATTGAAGCATTCTTGAGGAACCTGACTAAATGCATCGAGAAACCCTTTTGATGAAATTGGCTCAGTATTACTTTTAAGGAGACTTCTCATTTCTCTTTTCTAGTTTTCATTTTTTTCAAAAAAAAAATATATTTCTCTAATTTTTTAGGAAAATCATTTTTTTTCAAATTGCAATAGGAACATTTTATGGTGGTTGTTTAAATTTGGTCGTTAGATATAAGTAACATTATTTTGATAAGGAATCGTCAACATAACGTAACAGTGTTACATTCCAAAAAGTGTTACGGTAACACTTTTTGGAATGTAGAGATTTTTTTTTGTAAAAGTACATATGGTAACGTTTTTAATACATTTCCAGTTGATGAATATTTTGGGTAGAAAATTATTCCTTTGGATTAAAAATTTATGTTTTTAGTTGAAAATTTGTTTGAGAATTTTTTAATTGTACTCAAAAATAATTAATCTTTTGGTTTAAATAATTTGTTTTTAGTTGACAATTTAACTTTTTGGTTAAAAATTCTTGAAACTTATTAAATACTCCTCCTTTTTGGTAGTAAAATAATTTTTTTGTTTAAAAATTCCTATTTTCGGTAAAAATTTAACAACTAAGTATTAAAGAAGAACGTCTTTCTTAAAAATGAAACCAAATTTTTATCTTTCTTTCTTAAATATTTAACTTGTTGGTCGCGAATTTTTGAATCTTATTAAAACTTTGTCTTTTTTGTAGTAAATTATTCCTTTTGTTTTTAAAAATTCATCTTTTTTAGTACAAAATTCCACTTTTTGTTTAAGAATTATTGAAGTTTGTAAAAAAGTCGTTTTTTCGGTAAAAAATGGATCTTTTTTGGTTAAAAATTTAACAAGTAGATTTTAGAGTTAAACTACTTTCTTAAATATTCAAAAAAATGTCTTAATTTCTTAAAAATTCAACTTTTTATTTGAGAGTTCTTGAATTTTATTGAAAATCCCTCTTATTTGGTGGAAAATTAATTTTTTTGTTTAAACATTCATATTTTTGGTAAAATTAAACAACTAAGTTTTGAAAGTTCAACTGTTTTCTTAAAAATAAATAAAATTTTTTTATTTTTTTCTTAAAGATTTAACGTTTTGTTTGAGAATTCTCGAATCTTATTGAAAATTCGTCCTGTTTAGTAGAAAATTATTCTTTTTGTTTAAAAATTCATTTTTTAAGTTAAGATTTCCAAATTTGAAAAAATAATTCCTTAATTTCGCTAAAAAAAATTTTATCTAGAAAATTATTCTTTTTGTTTAAAAATTCATCTTTTTTGTTAAAAAGTTTTACAACTATGTTTTAAAGGTGAAATACTTTCTTAAAAATTATAAGAACTCTTTCTTTTTAAAAATCCAAATTTTTGCTTAAGAATCCTCAAAATTTATTAGCAATTCGTCTTTTCTGGTAGAAAAATAATTTTTTTGTTTAAAAATTAATTTTTTTAGTTAAAAATTTAAATTAAGAAAAAATAATTTTTGAATTTCGTTAAAAACAGTTTTTTCTTGTTAATTATTATTTTTGTTTAAAAATTTATCTTTTTGGTTAAAAGTTCACAACTAGGTTTTAAAGTTGAAATACTTTCTTAAAAATTAAAAGAATTCTTTCTTTCGTAAAAATTCAAAATTTTTCTTGAGAATCCTCGAATTTTATTAAAAATTCGTCTTCGTTTGGTAGGAAAATAATCTTTTTGTTTAAAAATTCATTTTTTTAGTTAAAAATTTAAATTCTTAAAAAAGGAGTTTTGAATTTCGTTAAAAAAATTTTTTGATTTTCGTTAAAAAAATTTTTTTTTTTGAAAATGATTATTTTGTTTAAAAAATCATCTTTTTGATTAAAAGTTTTACAACTAGGTTTTAAAGTTGAAATACTTTCTCAAAAATTAAAAGAATTCTTTCTTTCTTAAAAATTCAAATTTTTTCTTGAAAATCCTCAAAGTTTATTAAAAATTCGTCTTTGTTTGGTAGGAAAATAATCTGTTTGTTTAAAAATTTAATATTTTTGTTAAAAATTCAGTTTCTTTACGAATTCTTGAATTAAGTTTTTTTCAGTAAAAAATTATTCTTTTTGTTTTAAAAATACAGTTTTTGGTAAAATATTTAACTACTTGGTTTTAAAGTTAAAATACTTTCTTAAAAATTGAAAAAATTCTTTATTGAAAAGTTTTTGAATTTTATAGAAAATTCGTACTTTTTTCGAGTAATTTATTATTTTTGTTGAAGAATTTTTGAATTTGTTAAAAATTCGTTCTTTCGGTAAAAAATTAATATTCTGTTTAAACTTTATTATTTTTTTCTTTTGTTACAAATTTAACAACTAGGCTTTAAGTTTAAACTACTTTTTTATAAATTAAACAAATGTTCTTTCTTTCTTAAAAATTCAACTTTTGGGTTGAGAATTCCTTAATTTTATTGCAAATTTTTTTTTGGTAGCTAATTAATATTTTTTTAGTTAAAAATTCAAATTTTTGGCCAAGAATTTGTTTATTTTGTTAAAAATTCGTTTTTTTCGATAGAAAACTGATATTTTTGTTTGAAAATTCATCTTTTTGGTTAAAAATTCAACAAACAGGTTTCAATGTTAAACTAATTTTTTTTTAATTCATTTTTTGGTTGATGATTCCAATTTCAGTTAAAAATTCATCTATTTGGTTGGAAATTGAACTGTTTTGTTAAAAATACTTTTTTTAAATATTTTTTTGGTAATTAAAAATTTATCTAATACACTTTTGGTTTAAAATGGTTCTTTTTAAAGTAAAAATTCAACTTTTTTATTTTTGATTTGACAATTCAGCTGTTTTTTGTACAAAATTGAATTTGTCTTGAAAGTTCAAAAATTTATTTAAAAAAAGTAACATTCAGTAGAAAGTTTGTCTTTTTTCTAATGTAAAATAATTGATTAAAAGTTTAAATATTCAATTTTTTGTTAAAAAATTGTGTAAACTAGCGTCAGGAGAGGGGGGATAAAAATGGCTTGAATGAAATTTAAAATTTTTTATTCATAAATGAAAAAAATTGTTTATTTATTAATGGTTATTACTGATTTCTAGATAATTATTACGATAAGAATGAGAAATTCCAAATCTCAACTCAATTATTAGTTCATTATCTCACTTTAAGTGACCCTTAATTTGCAATATTTCAACAAATTTACCAAAAGTGTCTACCCCAACCGAAATTTATTCGTTGCATGGTTTGACTAAAACTTTGGGACAGCGATGAGATATAGAAGAAAACTTGGAAACTTTAACGACGACTTGCATTATATCATGTTAGCTCTCACTGGTTGCTTCAAACTTTTCTTTCACTCGACTCAAAAAATTTGATGAAGTTTTAGTAGAGACTAAAGTAAACACATTTTATATAAGTTTTTTTATTGCTTGAGCAAAGTTTGGAAAAATAACTATACTTCTTTTATAAAATGTAGTATATTTAAGACAACAGTCAAAAAAAGGATTTCTCTTCTGCTCATATTTTCTCCAAAAAATTATAACTTTTCTGAAAAGTCGATAAAATTCATTACAAATTTAATAGTTTAAAAATACACTCATAAATTTGAAATGTCGCATTTAAAAGGGGCCTGACAAACATATCAGGGTTGATAAAAAACTGCAATTTTGAAATTCCCTGACTTATCCCTGAGAAATTTGCTTATTTTCCCTCGAACTTTGAATTTTTTAATTAAAAAGGCGAATTTTTTACTAAATAGTTGAGCTTTCAATCAGAAAATAAAATTTCTTCACAAAAAAGTTAATTTTCAACAAAAATGTCAATTTTAAATAAAAAAAAAGAAATTAAACTTTCAGTTAAAAAAATTTATTTAAAAAAATTAAATTTCAACAAAGTAGTTAAATTGTATTATATAGAAATGCGTTTTTAACTAAAATTATAAATTTAAAAACAAAACTAATCTTTAATCATATAGTTTAATTTCCAGAAAAAAAGATGCCAAAAAAATACATAAATTTAGATTTAAAAAGAAAAATTTGAAACCAAAAGTAGAGTAGATAAATTTTAAGTTAAAAAATAAATTTCCAACAAACACAAAAAAGGTTTTTTAACCAAAGCGTTCAATTTACATAAAAAATGAATTTTCAACCGATAGGGTGAATTTTTTATATAATGAGATTACTTTTCTATCAAAAAGACAAATTTCCAACCAAATAGTTGAATTATTAACAAAAGATAAATTTTTTAACTAAAAGGTGGGTGTTTTAACCAAAAGAAAATTTTATATTAAACGAATTTTCAACAAAACTTTAGAATTTTTAATTTAAAATATAAGTTTTGAATTTGAACTTCAACGTTTTTAATTAAAATTATAAATCTGCAAAAAAAACGAATCTTTAACCATATAGTTGAATTTTCAGACAAAAAGATGCCAAAAAATGCATAAATTTAGATTTAAAAAGACAAATTTGCAACCAAAAGTAGAATAGGTAAATTTTCAGTTAAAAAATAAATTTTCAACAAAAACAAAAAAGTTTTTTTTTTAACCAAAGCGTTCAATTTACATAAAAAATGAATTTTCAACCGATAAGGTAAATTTTTATATAATGAGATTACTTTTTTTTATCAAAAAGACGAATTTTTAACCAAATAGTTGAATTATTAACAAATGATGAATTTTCAACTAAATGGTGGGTGTTTTAACCAAAAAATATTTTACATTAAGCGAATTTTTAACAAAATTTTAGAATTTTTTATTTTAAATGTCATTTTTTAAGTGGAATACTTACATTTACATTTTAAAAATCAATTTTTTATAAAAAAAATTTTTTTTTGATAAAATAGTTAAGTTTTCAATCAAAGTATTGAATTTTCTAGCAAAATGTTTAATTTTAAACCAAAGAAATTAATTATTTCAAACTAAAAAAGAACGATTTTCTAACCAGAAGTATAATAATTATATTTTCAACTGCAAAAATTTATTTTGATCCCAAAACCATCCTTTTTCAACAAGATATATGAATTTTAAAGGAAAGATATCAATTTTCAATTATACAAACCAAATTTTCAACCAAAAATGCAATAGTTAAATCTTTACTATAACAAAAATTATGAATCCTAAAAATAATTTTTAACAAAATAGTTCAATTTTCAACCGAAAATATGAATTTTAAACTAATGAGATTACTTTTTACCAGAAAAAAACAAATTTTCAACAAAATAAATGTATATTTAACAAACAAAAATTTTTTGTTGTAAATTTTAACGTTTTTTATCAAAAATAATGTTTTTTTTATTTGCATCAGTTATAATATTTTGATTTTTAAAATCATAGAAAAACTATTTTTTTCTGATATATAACTTTTGGCACGACAATTACTTTAATGTGTTTGAAAATTGTTATAAGCACACTGTTGAAAATAATTATAAATTTAATATACCAATGTATATTAAAATTGATATGTCAAGCATATGAAATCGCCATTAAGAGCGTGTGTATTAAATTTTATGTACATTCATGCTAATCACTTGCAAGAAAAATCAGATAATTCCAGTTTTTCCAAATTAAAAAAAAAAAGTTTAGAAGTAATTTTTTATTCAGAATAATAAAACATGATACATTCTTCAAGTCGAGCAAAAATAAAATTCGATTTCAAATCTAAAAGTTCAATTAAGCGAATAAATAACGGACCTTACCTACGATCGACTGTACCCACGTTATTTTCTACCAATCAGAGCGAATTTTAGAAAAAGTTCTACCTGTTCATTTCACTTTAGTTAGAAATAATAATTGAGTCGAAAAATTTTAGATTATTACTTTATTTGCGAATATTTGACCAGATTTAAAGAAATGAAAGCACTTTGAGTATTTAAGCACACTGCTTTACTGACATGTATATTAAATTTAATACACATGTATATTAATTTCACTACACCAATGTATAGTACATTTCAGTAGCGGAATGCATATTTGCTTCACACACATGTGTATTAAACTTCGTACAGATTTTTCTAACAGTGTATATTTTAAAAATTGAAATTAAATAAATAAAAATTTTTTAATGTTAGAAATTTTTTACAAATGTATTATGTTTAGATTATTGATTTTCAATATTATTGATAATATAATAATCTAAATATATTGGTTGAGAATCAACCAAAAAACGTACGATCTGGGCACTATAATCTTTTTCCCTCAAAATTCATCATTTTACATATTTTCAGACTTACGTGTATGTATGTGTATTTATTATATTGCTATAATATAATATATTTAAGATGTCATCCCAGATACTTTTTTGAAAAAGAAAGCTACCCATGTGATGAACATTTTTATACAATTTGTAAAACAAAACAACCATCTATCACTATACCCTCATTACTTTTAAACGAAAGTTTTCTGAGTATGAATGCCATATATTAAAAATATGTGCATTTTCTAATTATATACCATTGAGTACCATCTTAATTTTATCGATATTCATCATTTTATATTTTCTTAAGCTTGTGAGTATATATGTATTTTTATTATATTACTATAATATAATATTTTT
>JAAAKG020117512.1:0-15202 GCA_010014905.2 Druon quercuslanigerum
ACCGATCGAATGTCGAATATTCGACATTCGATCGACGGGCCGATCGAATCGAAATATTCGATCCGAAAATGAATGCAGATCGGATCGAAAATATCACATTCGATCCGACTAAATGCACGCGTCTAATAATTATATATTGGAGAAGGCAACTACTTTTTTTTTACTAATAATATTAAACTAAAAGATCTTCCAAGAAGTTGTCCAGCTCGAACTGGACTGAAATAGGCTAAAATAAAAGATGTGAAAATTCTTTTCAATTTTCTAAGCGCCCCTGGAAAAGAATTCTTTGAAAACTATTTTTCGCAATTTACTCAAAATAATTCTGCCGAAGACTACACTGAAGACAGTGATGGAACTGATTAAATTATTTATGAAGAAATCGTACAAGTCATTATATAAATATTATGTAAGTTTTAATTTGTATAATTTGTTATTAAAAAATAATAAACCAATGTAAAGTATAATGTCTTCATTATTATTTTGGTGGGCGGCTTGACCTTTCAATTGTCCGCTGTTATACAGACGTTGATATTGTAGGACGAGCTAGTACGCGTACGAGACAGCGCTGACATCCTAAATCAATTGTGACTACAAAACGATAAAACATAGTTGCCTGATATTTTCCAAAAAAACTTCCTTGAATCCTAAGAAAAGTTTAGGTGACCGTTAATTTTAATTTTGTGAAAATTCGTTCGACTCCCGAAGCGTTTGAAACTTTCAATATCTAATTTACGCCATGAGAAGAATAAAAATCGTTGTAAATTTCGTGTTTTGCGACGGCAAAAAAATTTTTTTTTTATTATTTCGAAAACTAATAAAGTTATCACATTTATTTATAGGACTAAAAATATGCGTAATAAAATTTCCTAATGGGA
The DNA here is from genome assembly GCA_010014905.2 of Druon quercuslanigerum. NCBI lineage: Eukaryota > Metazoa > Arthropoda > Insecta > Hymenoptera > Cynipidae > Druon > Druon quercuslanigerum. The sequence continues at coordinate 876 of JAAAKG020117512.1, forward strand.
TATGTTATTGAAAGAATAAAATTCAAGCTGAAAAAAATATGACCCAGGGGCCAATTAAAACGACGGCGTTTTGAGCGTATCCCCTTTTGACCGCCAGCGGTTCAATTGTACCCTGTTTCACCAAGTAAGTAGCAGGCAGCGGACAGGTAAGCCACCTGTAATTTTGGTTCCCGGAAAAAAGGGAAGAGTTGAGGAAAGAGTCCCATCTAACTGGGCCAAAATACATGCATTTATGTTGCATAAAAAGGTTGACCCTCATAATTACTGGGGAATCGCTCTTATAAATAGCATTACTAAGATCTTCTCACAGATCCTGTTGACAAGATTGGCTGCGTGTGTCAACGAGGTAAACATTCTCCCAGAAAGTCAGGTCGATTTCAGGCCTGGAAGGAGTTGTTTTGATCACATTTAAACCCTAAATTCTTTAATTCAAATTCAATTGTATATCCCAAACCTTTTGGCTCAGTAAACCACTGTCACCTATGAAGCAAATTTCTAAGGATAGACCTGTCCAATAAACTTATACGAATTATAAAAAATCATTATGATAACGCTAACATGTCTATTCCCGCTTACAAAGGTTTGACTTCGTCCGTAAAGGTAACTTGTCGAATGCTTCAAGGTGAGATCCTTAGTCTTCTCCCTTTTGCGCTTTTAATATATGATCTAGAAGAGTACTTACGAAATCACGGTATACATGGAATTTTCATTGAGCACTTATGTGACGTTATCCTTATGCTGATGACATAGTCATATTCGCTTAGTCTCAGGCTGAGTTACAAGCAAAAATTAACCTTATCGCCCAATACTGTATGAGAAATTTTTGAACGGTAAGCGAAGCAAAATCAAAAGTTATGGTATATCACAAAGGTCGGCCATGTGAATACAAATTCTTTTACGCACAGACTCAGCTGGAAGTAATGAGCGAATTTATCTATCTCGGTGTTAACACATCAGACTCGGGTCTTTTTTATACAGAGTTCATAAAAAGAATGTCTGCTGCGAATATTGCTATGGGTGCTGTAGCCTCACGCTTAATGTTCTTTTTTACGCAATGGAAGTCTGGGGATTAAGGTACTTTGATTCAGTCAAGAAACTACAGTCCTCTTCCTTAAAGAAAATACTATGCTTACCAACATACACGCTGAAGTTTGCCCTTCGCTTATAGGCAGGTAGATTCCAGTTAACTTATGGTATATGTAAGTCAGCTCTAAGAAGTTTGTCGAGCTTGTTGGGCATGACTGATCATAGGTATCCTAATAGATGTTTTCATAAATTGAAGGCACTGTCCTTAAAACCTGATTGCAACCCGAAGTATAACTGGGTTCTCCAGCTTAAAATATGTTCACTCTAAGTAATTCGGAGTAAATGTGGCTTAATTCGGATTCTGCGTCACTCCTTGAAAATATGGATATTTTTGTAAATAGCTTCTGATTATCTCTGGCGTTCCGACTACGAAAGATCTCTCCATTCAAGTAGTCTCCAAGTCTTCCCACATCTTAAACACTATCCGGACTCTCAATAATATCTGCATCTTAGATTACCTTTTTATGTAACTTCTATTATTGTTCAACTTAGACTTCTGGGCTGTATCAGAGGCTGTATACGTTTTGGAGAATATAAATTTACTTATGACCCTGCATGACTCTGCCCCATATATAACCTGTCTGTAACAGATGACCTTTATAATTTGCTAGCTGTTTGTCCTGACTATTCTGACTCAAGAATATCAATCTTAGGTCACCCAGCAACTACGACAGTCAATATTCCAGTATTGGCTGAGTATTTTATACTCTAGTTGTCCACACGATCTGTGCAAAGTTGCATTTTACGTCCGTCAGTTTCTATCAATAAGAGCATTCATTCTTGAGACGTGACTGGCTTGATACCCGTAAATAATTACTCTCTCATACCATTTTTTTTTAATTACTTTTTTCTATGCTGCTGCTTAATCTGGCTGCACATGATAACTTTTTGCTTTTATTTGTATCGAAATATAATTTTTTTGTACAATTTTATACAATATAAATTAGTGTATGTATTTTCATTTTTTCATACATTTGATTTTACAGTTTACATTTAGATATTGGAAAAAATTGATCTATTCCATTTATTTATAAACATTTTAGTATTATATATTTCGTTACATCAAAGTCATAATGTTTATGAATTACATTAAATAAATAAGGTTTGGATTTTATCGTATATGATAAGCCGAGCTCAACCGAACATATACACATTTAATCCGAGGGAGGTCTCTACGAAGTCTTCGTTATTCCGGTGGCAGTCATTGTTAGTCTGACTTCCTGATTTCTGAGTGACTAGCACCTCTGAGTTAGCTCTTCAAATTCGATTCCTTTGCATTTAAAATTAAATCATTTTTGCGCTTTTTTTAATTGGAATGATTTCATTTAAAAATAAAATTTGACATTCTTTACACACATTAAAGAATTTAATTGATAAACTTGTATCTTTAACAAATTAAGTTTTTTTTATAATTTTATCTAATTGGAAAATAAACTTTTTGTGTCAATCAATACAATCCTTATATTAATTGATTTCTCGGAAGTGCTTAATTACATCCATCTTACACATTATGAAAAAAATATTTTTATTTAATTTTGTGTTAAATTTCAGGGTGGCCACATGTCAGGGAAGTCAGGAAAATGTGAGGGAAAAAAATTTGGGAAAATAGAAATAGATATGTTTTAACAGTATTTTAGAAGCACTTCCTAATATCAATATCAATATTTTTCAATGTACATTATTTAAAAATAGAATTCGATTCTAAGTTTTTTATTTGCACTTATTTATTGATAGTTTGGATACTACTGCCGTGCAAAGCACATTTTTCTGGCTTGTTCTACTATTTTTGCTTGGCACATTATTAAAACCTTGTTCGCTTTTGTAATACTTTCCTGTGAGGGAAATTCGCCTAAATGTCAGGAAAAACTCAGGGATTTATAATTATTAGTAAGTTTGATCTGACATTTATTGTAAATAAATATTATAATGATGTGTTCTGTAGAAAAAATGCAAGAAGAATGTAAAGGAGTATGTTAAAATTTATAAAACCATGCGTGATTTCAATGAATTTCAGCAAAAATTAATACAAAATAGAACGTATGGTCGAGTCAAAAGTGATATTGATACCGTTTGTACCTTTCATTATTGTGTGTAAGTATTTCCATATAAGAAACTTTCAACTTCATAATGTAAAAATAGTATTATATGTTTTGTTTGAAAATATAATTACAATTAAAGATAACTATACTTTAACAGCAATTACACCCAACTATCGACTTCGTAACATTGTCGGGCTTTTTTCAAATGAAGAAGTTACAGGATATGGTTTTGGAGGCTTTAATAACTTTAAATTAAGAAATACATTAATTTTGACTTAGACATGTTCTAAATTCAATCATTTAAAAGTTTAAATTTAAACTAATTAATTTTTAATAATTAAAGCCAAATTTGTTTAATCATGCAGTTTTACAGTTTAAAAATGCACAATATTTGTTGCTTGTAACACTGATAGAAAAAAATGACTTATGACTTCGTTAAATGCGCCGTATCATTACCGAAGTACTTTTCAACTATGAATGTGAATCTGGCTTCCGTTTGTTGTTACCAGGTTCAGTGTAATAGATATTTGCATTTAAAATTTGTAATAAAAATTGTTTACCAAATTTTTAAACGCCGAAAAATATTGTTCCCACCTCGTAGCTGATTATGCCGATAAGTTTTTTTTAACGCAGTTTGCGAATATCGTTTTACTTTAGTGATGTATATAACGGTTTCTGAGATATTTTCAAATACAGAGAAAAGTGCGACAAATCTACCGAAAATTCAATGCACTGCAATTCAGAATATATCTTACATTTTCGCTTTGCATAGTTTTGGGAATTTGGATTTCAGACAGGCCAATGCGTTTCCGTTTCGAGCTATTAGTTTTACGAAGTTCTTAATAATCCCGAGTTTGATATTTAGAGGCGGCAAAATAACATTTTTAGGATGAACCAGAGGGTCTGGAGTTACGTGTCCTCATTACCCTGGTTCGAACGAGTCGCGTTCGGCCCAAACCTTGACAGTAAAATGTTTTTTTCCAGCACGGCTGTCCCAATAACATAAAGAGGAACAATTCTTCGTTATCCTGTTTGCAATTCAAATAGAAAGCACTCACTTTAATGTTTGAACAGATTGACCAACAGCGTGCATGGTAATTTAGAATAGAATAGAATAGAATTTATTCATTGATGGTACATTTAAATGTTTACATCTGTTCCATAACTTTCCGCCATATATAATTTGTATTGCACTTTAGATACAAAAATAATCTTACTTAATTTTATTAAAGTTCTATGTTTTGTAATTTTTGGTCGTCCACTATTACTCTTTTGCGTCCTTATTTGCTTCAATTAGTGTCTTCTCTATTTCGCGTAGCTTGCCGCACATACTTTTTTCTGCATTGCCTTTCAGATTTTCAATCAGTTTGTTTCTCCACTGGTCACAGTCTTTTCCATCTCGCCAAATTCCCCACCATTCTTTAGACTCAAGAGTTCAATTTTTTCATTACTTTCTCGCAGCTGATCACGTGTCCTATTCGTTCCAGGTCGTTTCCACAACTCCTACATTTTTGGTTGGTATAGCCTTTCTTTCCTTCTTTCGTTACATTTCCGCATCTCCATCAAGCCCACGTCTCTTTCTGCCATCCTTTGAGGTCTTTCCTTTGCCAGTAGCTCCCCATGATGAAGTTGTCCTTAATTAGTTTATAGTAATTACAATAAGTTGAGTTTTCGATTCCAATCGAATTTTTTGGACGTCTTGATTCTCTTTGGTTTTGACTATGTTTTCCAGACTTCTCTCTATTTCTTCTATCGATCTTCTCTTCCATATTTTTTCTATTAGCTCCCCGTCACCGACTCTTTTCAAGGCTTCCATCAGCACTTTTCCCCATTTCTTAGGCAGTCTATTCGTTATTCCTCTCACTTCTTCCATCAGACATCTTTTGGGCCAACTGTCATCATCCATTTTCAACAATTTAATCAGGAACTTTCCAGCTCTTTTCATTGCCACCACCTCCACGCTTCTTTTTCCTGCTTCTAATTTCCACAAACAGTCTGGTGTGTTCCGCGAGAGACCCATACTTGCTTTAACATATGTGTTTTGTACTTTTTCGATAAGTTCTCTCCTTTTTCAATCCCAAAGCTCCACTCCGTACATCGCCGCAACCTTCACTGTCAACTCCATAAAAAAAGCCTCATTTGCAGATCTGTCACTTCTGCTCTCATCAGATTTGCAGTTGACTATTTCTCCAGGGTTTTCAACATTTTATCCAATTTTTCTCCACATTCAGCTACAAGTACGTTGTTATCCGCGCAGAGCAGTGCGAGAATTTTGAGACCTGTTCTTCCCCTGAACCCTGAGCCTCCTTCTCTCCTTTTTCTCAGAGTTTCTTCCAAATCGTTGATGTATATATTGAAGAGAAATGGACTTAGCAGACATCCCTGTCGTCCTCCAACAGTTGTTTTGAACTTTACCGACATTTCTTCTCCTACTATTATTTGGTTCCAAGTATTCTTGTACAGTTCCTTCACCATCTCTAAATACTTGCCTCTGATGCCCATCTGTTCCATTTTTGTCCATAATCTTTCACTATTCACTGTGTCGAATGCCTTCTTAAAATCTATAAAAAGCCGTGTACAGTCTTCCTCCTTTCTGATTGAGCCTGGTTCCTATTATCGTGTGTAAAATGGATATTTGCTCCATAGTACCCTTCTTACTTCTGAATCCAGCCTGCGCCACTGTCAGTTTCTTTTCTTTTTCTAGCCGTTCTCCTAACCTCTTCGCCATCACTGAAACTAAAACTTTGTATACAATATCCAGCAGTGACATGCCTCGTTAGTTGCCTGTATCATTCTCGTTTCTACTTTTGTGTATGGGAGATATTGTGGCACTCATCCATTCCTCTATTATTTGTCCCTTTTCCCATATTTTCTTCATCAACTCAATTAGTTCCCTATGACCACATTCGAGTAAGTTTTTCAAAAATTCTGCGGCAATACCATCCTCTCCTGCAGCCTTTCCTGATTTCATATTCCTTATTGCCAATTCTATCTCTTTTACTTTCAATGAATCGTTTAGCCCGCCATTACTCTCCTCTTTCTGGATTTCATCTGCTGTCCTACTCCTATTTTTCTCTTCTACCGTTTCTGCTCGCTATTTTCTTCCTCCGCCTGTACCAGCTCATCGCCCTCCACCATTCTGTAATTTTGTGACTTTCCGCCACTTCTCTTCGTTCTTCTTCTAACCATTCTTTTATTAATTCGTCTCTCAATGCTGCCAGCTTCTTCCTTCAATTTAGGTACTCTATTTTGCTGCTCCAATCTCTGACCTTTTTGAAGCGATGCAGTCATTTGAACATCTTCCTTCTCATTACTCTATAATGGTACTCTACTTAGCTTCTACTCCAGCTTCGCCTACCTCCAACTCTCTTCGCTCGACCCATTTCTTTCGCCCCTCTTCCATGTAAAGATTCACCTTCCTGTTTTTCCATCTCAGCTTTTTCTGCTTTCTGCCGCTATTTTTCCTATTTCGCTCTTCAATAGTCGTTCCCCATTCCAATCTGTAAACAACAGGCAAGTGATCAGATCCTTCTTGCGTTGTGACTCTTAGTCCTTTGAACCAGGTTGGTACTTCCATTTCCTCCATCTTTACTAGGATTAAATCTAAGACACTTCCTGGCCCCTGACCGTGTCCTATGCTGGTGATTTTTCCATCCTCATCGTCTTCACTCCTACCATTCATCACAATCATCGTTCATTCCTCGCACCATCTGAGCAATATTTTTCCCTCTGGTCTTAACTCCTTATCTTCCGATTTCCTGATGGGTATCTTACCATCATCTTCCAGGCCACAATGTGCAATCCCCTGCTCTTCGCCAATCCTTGCGTTAAGATCTCCAGCTACTATTATCCTTGCTTCACTCCCTTCCAGTTAATCCATTTTATCACTAAGTTAAGCCAAAAATTTATTTAAATTATTAGCCCGATTGTTGTACCCGGTAAGAATTATGTAACGGATTTTACTATTCTTCTTCTTAAGTTCAATTTTGAGCCCGTACTCGCATTGCTCAATTTCACACTGCACGTCCAATAACTTTTTCACTCCCTCTATTTGCCCGCCCTAACGCTCTTCGCGTTCTTATCTCTTGTTGCTGTCTTCCCATGCCACGTATATTTTTTATCTAATGAGGATAACACTTTTTTTATGTTCTTCTCTTTTACAAAGGTCTCTTGAATTACAAACACATCTCCGCTTCTCAACAATTTCCAATTCTTTCCCATATTTTTCATCCCTTGAGCGTTCCATTGAAAAACTACCAACTCATCGCTAGACTCCCCTCCCTTACCCTTCTTTACGAAAAAGATTCTGCACACTTTCGTTTCGATCCTTCTTTAGCCTGAGTTCACCTTCTAATTCATCCCAAATTAGACAGGTATCGTCAATATAAACCTTTGGTAGCCCGTCGCTACTATCTTGCCTCATTGTCTCCATGCCACTGCCTCTCTTTCAATCCACTGTTGCACCTCTTTTTGTCTATCGGTTAGGTCATCCAAGACTCATGCGCCCCATCCCAGTCGTTGTAATGAAATTTTCAATTTCATCAATTCCAATTTCTTGGCCCATTCCTCTATTCTAAATTTCCAATTATCGCCTATCCTCTCGATTTTCTCCACTCTGATTTTTATTTGCATCCTCTGAAGCACCCAATCTTCAAATTTCTCCTCTAGCCTCGCTATTTTTTCCTTATGTGTCTTGATGTCTTCAAGGATTGCTTCCTTGGAATCCTCATACTTCCATCGAATTTTCGTCAACTCTTCCTTCAGCGTGTCGCATTTTTCACAGGATTCTTTTCTTGAGTGCACTTTTTTCACTTCACTCCTTATAAGTGTTTCCAGCGCTGCCATCCTACTCTCCCATTTTTCTTCAAATTTTAGTTCCCATTCTCTTCTTTCTTTTTCCTCTAGCCATGAGTTTTCTCCTTCGTCTTCTTCATTATCACTTGATTCCACTTTTTTGTCCTGATTTGTTTCCGAGTTGTCAATTTTTTCTTCTCTGTCTTTTACCCCAGTCAAGTCTACCGTCTCATTTTTTATTGATTTCGACTTTACTGGCGTTCTTGTCAAGATACTTTTTGCTAAGAACACTTCAACCTTATCTAACTTGTTATGATTTTCTTGTTCATTCTCCTTCATTAAACTAGCCTCGGCTTCCCGCTTATCTTCATTTGGCATTTTGTTTCTCCAATATTCCTCGAATTTTTTATCCGCCCTCTTGCTTTGCTCTGAATCATACTTAATCTTCTTTTTACCTGGCGGCCTGCCTCTTGGTCTTTTTTCGTCTCCCCCTTTTTCGTTTTTATCATCCTTGTGAAATCCCCCGCTCTCAATTTGAACGCTTCCTTCCACTGGCGCCCCCTGCAACTTTACCCTGTCGTTGTCTCCCGCCCTTTCACTCATTCAACTCAATGTAGTCCTAACTTCACTTCACTACCACCCTTTCCTTCGTTTTTCACACTTCGCTCGTTTCGTCAAATCCGTTGATTATCATCACGTAATGACCGCACCTATCTCCTTTTCAGTTTTCTCCCATTTTACACCCTCCACTTCATAAACTTTCCTAGAAAACTCAACAAAATCAGGCGCAGCCACCCGACACGTCAGTACAGTCCGCCTGAATCGAAGAAACCTGCATGGTAATTTATTTTTAGAAGAAGCATTTACGTAACATCGTAGGACTCTTAAATGTGAAACATACAGGAAACAGATGTGGCAGTCACAGGCATGGTAGAAATTCCCACATTTTCGTTCAATGAATTATTTTCCTTCAATCTAGATCCCAGAAATTCATCCTTATCTTTCGATAGATTAGGATCTTTTATGAGATCGTTCAATTCAGCTTGATCGAATAAAATCAGTATTTTATTCGATTTCTCCCAAGCTATTTTCTACTTTAGGCACACCGACCTTTTTCTGTTTATTTCAATTGAACAACAAAAATTGAATTTCTGATGCACATTTATGGGTCTTATGTCTACTGAATCAAAGGGAAACACAAATATGTTTACCTTACATCTGATGAATTAAACCTAAGAACACAAAATCACAAATAGTAGAAACCCGTCAAGGGAATAAAAAATATTTAATCTGATTGATTGAAGACAAGTTTCGCCGAAGAGATTCACCCAAGATCGATTCAGAAAAATCTGAAATAAATGACAATGTGATTGATCGCCTTATGCCTTTGAACTATATGAAATTCACAAACAAGTAACAATGTGATTGATCTTTTTATATTTTAGAACTGCATGAAATTCAGAAAGAAATGATAATGTGAGTGATGTTCTTATGTCTTAGAACTGTATAAAATTCGTAAACAAGTAACAATGTGATTGATCGTCTTTTTTTACAACTGTATGGAATTCAGAAACGAATAAAATGTGGGTGATCGTGTTACGTTCCACAATTGAACATCTGTTGCCAAGAACAGTATTAAGTACAATTTTTCGGAATGAATTGCAGTGCATTGAAGTTTAAGTAAAATTTTCGCACTTTTTTTATTTGTTTGAGAACATCACAGAAATCATTATAGATATCGCAAAAGTAAGATGGGAAAAGTAAACTGCGTTAAAAATGCACCGACCTGACCTGCGATGAGCGTGGAAACAAATTTTTTTCTCTTTAAAACAATGGCATTGAAAAGGGCTGCAGAAATGGTATGCCGCATTCAGCGGCAGATCTTTCTTTTTTTGTTTTGATCAGTGTAATTTAATGTTGTACCATTCTCAGCTTTTCAAATAAAAAAGTAATCAATTTTTACGCTTGGGATTTAAAATTTTTGAATTCGAGACATTTCAAAGACACCCCTATGACCAGTTTTGGACCATGATTGATTTTTTTTCGTATTTTTGCAATATTTTGACGAAATCATACGATTAAAATGTCAAAACTACTTGTACGCCACTTTTGTCTAACTACTAACCGACGTTTAAGAAAATAGTTTCAATTTAAAATACCCACTGTACAATTTTTTTTTTCGTTTGTGAAATTTATTTCTTTAAATAGGTTCTGGAACTGAATGCTTCTGATGATAGAGGTATCGGTATTGTGAGAGGCCAGATTTTAAGCTTTGCCAGCACGGGAACTATTTATCGGTCTGGATACAAACTCATTATATTGGATGAAGCTGACGCTATGACAAACGATGCTCAAAACGCTCTTAGAAGAAGTAGGTTTTAATTTATATTATAAACGTTTTGAATTCGTGAAATTAGTATATGCTTTAAAAAAAGTTACATAATACTATTCGTAAGTTAAAAAAGGTTGACGATGCTAATCATAAATGTTCTTACTTTCTTATTTCCAGTAATAGAAAAATATACAGATAATGTGCGGTTTTGCATCATCTGTAATTATCTCAGTAAAATAATACCAGCTCTTCAATCACGTTGCACAAAATTTAGATTTGGCCCACTGGCATCAGAACAAATTTTACCGAGATTGGAATACGTTATAGAACAAGAGAAGTAAGATTGAGTTTATACTTTTTTTTTAAATATGAAATAACGTTTTGCCATATTTATCATTTTTATATTCTCGTATCTTAAAATCAGCCTTAAAGAGGAACGAGCAATTAATATCTAGTATAATAAAAATTAATAACACAAATTTGTTTGGATTCCCGGTAAAATATATTTCAATTTTGTGTAGAGTTTTAAGGTATATGCATAGTTTTAAGGACTTAAATGTGAAGGGTATCAAATATTTAGTTTATTTTTTAGTTTATTAAACTTGTATAAAGTTCCTATGTGTAGAATTAGCTGTATACAGTAATATATGTATTTTAGGGAGGTCCAACAAAAATGATATTGATACTAGAAGGTAAAGACCCCTCCCCCCATTTTGAGGTTCCCAGAAAAATTAGCTTTGAAAATGCCCATAGGAAATATCTTTCAGGAAAATTTTATAAAAAACCTACTTGTTACTAGCTCTATATATTAAAAATTAAGTTATGCCCATTTCCCTTAAGTTTAATCATCAATCATTTCTTATTTAGACTCGCCCATATTCCTTCTAAATAGTGCCCGAAAATGTCTCCAAAAATGAAAAGTAGTAGTTTTGTGCAAAAAAAGATATTAATCGGTAAGTGACGAGTTTTCGAGTATTTTAAAACTCTTATTAGATTCTTTAAACAATTATTATTTCTTTAAATTTTTGTGTTTTCTTGTGACTCATGAAAAGCTAATATTTTCTGGGAGTAATGGCACGGTTAATAAATTGAAAGAAAAAGCTTAAGTATTAAACAATTGCCCATTTTTTTACGAAACTAATAATTATTTACTTGTCACTAGACGTGTGCATTTTGACGGACCGATAGTGGTATTTTCGATTTGACGTGTCTTCATTTTCGGATCAGCTTATTCGATTCGATTAACCCATCGATCGAATGTCGAAAAAACAACATTAAAAAAATCCCACATTCGATGTGCTTCAGATTGAATCGGGTTTTTACTTTTTTTTCATTCAATTTAGTTAGCATAGCCCGTAAATATATCGAAACAAGCCAATATAATAAATCAGTCAAAAGTGTAAGTGTGGCAATAGATGGAAGAATCTTGATACGTAATTTCTCTTCAATTGAATAACTTTAGCAATCTTGAATGAAAGTGCTCCGAATTATTGTACTTATTATTATCACAAGTAACATAAACTTAATAAAAAAAAGTTCTACCGATAACTGATTAATATTTCTTTTATATTTGTTTGTAATTTTGCATTATATTGTTTGAGAAGATCAACATTTTTATCATATACTCTGTACATCTGAATTAATAACTGCGTATTCATAAAATAGTATAAAATTAAAAGTAACAGTAAACTTTTTACTTATTCAGTTAGAAATTTTCTACCAATGTAAATCAATAAAATTTTCACTGAGAACAAGTAATCAAGTAATTTTCTTATGTGTAAACATCTTAGACCTCGATATGGGGAGTCGCGTCTTAGTCTAATGGAACCATGACTCGAAACTATGATTCAAGGTTCTGAGACACCGAAACATTTGAAGATGTACAGTTCAGACAGGCCGAATTCTTTTGACTTTGAACACTATTCTTCTACATATTGATATGTGCATGGAAAAGTGAAAGTTATTAACATTTTCCGATGATATTTACACACGAATCTGTTTTAGGTCGTAGATTAGGGCGCACGTGATATTTTTTTTACTAATTACTACTAGAAATACTTACAAAATCAATTGTAATGACTTGCACTATTTGAATTGTTAACTTATAATCATTAAGATTTACAGGGTATATAATATTTAATGCAGGAATTTTCATACTTCATACGTATCTGAAACATTCAAATGATAAAGGCGTTTAAAAATTTTGCAAAGAAAACCAATTAAAATTTTTCAAAAATTATTATTTGCTAGCAAAAATGCGCTACGCGTGCTTATACCATGCTCCTTATTTTAGTTGTTTAATTATATAGTTTCCATTTTAAAACTTGTTCATTATTAAACGATTGAATAAAAAGTTTTGAAATGACAATTTTTTAAGCTTTAATTTGTGAGATTTGGAAAGTTGAAATTTCAGAAGAGATCATTTATTTTGGGCTGCTCGAAAGTTTAAATTGAGATTATTATTTGCCAATTAGTCGTTTATAAAGTTGAACTTGTCAATGTCAATATTGGGATTTACCATTCACATCCTTATTATAGGTTTAAAATATCATGGTATACGATATACATGGTATACGAACCTAAACTAAGAATATGAACGGTAAGGTCTGATACTAACAAGTTCGACTTTGTAAGCGACTAACTGGAAAACAAATTATATTAAGAAAGTAATTTCAAAATATGATTATAAATTATAATGATTTTTTGTTCTAAAATGGCTTGAAAGATTATTGTAAATTTGATCTTAAATTGTTTCTAGGGTGCCAAACAACTGTAGTCAAAAAGAAAATCTCATCTGCAAATAACTTTTAGTTAAAAGAGGTAAAAATCAGTTTAAATGACTTTTATTTTTATAATATGATACAAAAGTATTATAGGATACAACTAATATAAATTTAAATTCAATACTATACAAAGGAATTTAAGATTGAGGTAAATATATTTTACATTGCATGAAATTCCTCATTCCAAAATTATTAATCCAAATGCTACAAATGTAGAATACAATTTAAAAAAAAAACTGTTATTTGATGCAAAAAATTAAAATCAAATAGGGTAATACGTAATAACACTAATATTGGGCTACCCTTTAGTAGTGGTCCTCCCCCTCTAATTCTGTCTTGAAAATATTGAACAAGAAAATAAATATTATAAAACTGTAAAGCCTGTAAAAAAACATTTGCACATCTTGAGATAAACATTCGTTATTCTAACGACGGGCCGATCGAATCGAAAAAACCGATCAGAGGAGGAAAAAATTCTAGGATTAATTCTAATAATAATAAACTAGGAACAGTTATGGGATTAAGGAGACACGTTATTAATTCTGAGATTAATATTTTAGGTTAAAAATTGTAACATGTTTCTCCCTCCCCTAGCCAAGTAGGACTTCTAATAGGGGTCCCTTTGCCACGCGTTCGCCTGGCGTCATCGACCCGTCGCTCCGGTCTTCGGCCGGAGGATTATTTATTCTAAATTCGAGATGGGTCAGGCGTAGGCAATAAGGATACCTGAGGTACAATTTAAATATAAGTCTTTATTTCTAAAATGTGTGCGAGGAAGAAATAAAATCAGTGTATTATAAACATCACTACATCGAATCTAAACATACTATCCTAAGCATAGAATTTTGGTAGATATCGAACTCTACATTATGCGGTTAATCAATTTGGTTAATTCTCGCAGACATTCAATATTATACTGCTTTTTATGCTTAACTACGGATTACATTCTCCCCTAATCTTAGGATCCATTACTGTACCAACGGAGCATGGAGTCAATCTCCTCGATAGTTTTCGCGGCGGAGGGACTCTGGACGGGCGACGAGCCGTTACTAGGCCGTGGCGTATCTCCACTCACCGATCCGTGCGTATTACTCGACGATGCGAGACTCGAACTACCTTCGCGGACGGCTAATTCCTGCATATGCCTAGATAGCGCGTCCCGTTCACTGTCAGGCAAGAAGGCGAAGATCTCAGAGTAGACGGATTGGCAACCGCAAAAATCCGGTGAAGCCGCGATTCGTGAATTTTGAGCCTGCTGGCGCAAAACAGTTCTATCCTGTGGCAACTCAAACG
>JAAAKG020117534.1:0-21928 GCA_010014905.2 Druon quercuslanigerum
TGATTTGCAAACCAAAAAGGTGAATTTTTCGTTAAAAATATTAAAATTATTAATTATTATTATTTTAATAATAATAATAATAATTATTATTATTATTATTATTGATAAAAACAAAAAAAGAATTTTTAAATAAATGCATTCATTTCTAAACAAATAATTAAATTTTTAACTGAAGAAGATAATTTTTTAACCAACAACGCATTAGTTAAATTTTAAGATAAAAAAATAATTTTTGGCGAAAAAAAAATTTTTCGACAAAAAATATCAATTGTTATTCAAAAATAAATTTGCGAATAAAAAAAATGAATTTCCTATCAGAAAAAATAAATTTTTAACAAAATAGATAAATTTCTAACTACAAAATATAAATTTCCAACAAAAAATGCAATATTTATATTTGTAATAAAAAAATTGATTTTTAATCAAGAAGATTAAAGTTCTTTCTCAAAAAAAGAATTTTAAACTCAACACGGATTATTTAAATTTGTACTTTAAAAAATTAATTTTACAAAAAAACAATTATACTTTCAGTTAAAAAAAATTAATTTTTAACCAAAAATAAAAATATTTGTCAAAAAACGAGTTACATTTTTAAGGAAAGAAATTATTTTTCAACAAAATACATGAATCTTTAACAAAGAAAATTAATTTTGAACCATAAAGTTGAGTTTTCGACCAAAAAGATTAATTTTTAAACATAAAAATTAATTTTTTTCACCAAAAAGACGAATTTTCAAAAAAATGCATAATTTTTGAGTTAAAAAAAGATTAATTTTTAACAAAAAAAGGACAAAAGTGAGAACATTGGTAAAAATAAAAATAAATCGTTTAAAAAATGAAATAGTTACATTTTCAACTAAAAATGGAATATTTATATTTGTAATAAAAAAATTGATTTTTAATCATTAAGATAAATGTTCTAACACGAAAGACGAATTTTAAACTCAACACAGATTATTTAAATTTTTACTTGAAAAAAATTAATTTTACACAAAAAAAAAGAAAAAGAAATAAAAATAGAATAGTTATACTTTCAGTTGGAAAAATTAATTATCAACCAAAAATAAAACGAATTTTCAAAAAACTAGTTACATTTTTAACGAAAGAAATTAATTTTCAACAAAATACATCAATCTTTAACAAAGAAACTTAGTTTCAGACCAAATAGTTGAGTTTTCAACCAAAAAGATTAATTTTTAGGTATAAAAATTCATTTTTTTAATAAAAAGACGAATTTTCAACAAAATGCATGAAATAGTTACATTTTCAACTAAAAAAGTTAAATTTTTAAACAAAAATGAAAGTTATATTTTTAGTTTTTATAAAGAATAATAAATTTTATAACAAATTGATTTAAACAGCCAATTATCAGTAAAAAGTAGTATTTATTGTAAAATTAAAAACAATTTGTATTAAAATAAACTGCAAAAAAATCATAAAAAACTAAATAAATGAACTGCCAAAAGCCTGCAAAACCCAATTTTTCACTTATGTGTTTTTTTGTGATACCCTATAAAACAGATTTATATTGATATTTAAATAGTTATTTTTTCGTATTATATAGAGAATAAAATATACAAAAACATTTTTTTTCTTATTGCAAATACGTGATAAAATTCACAGGGCTTGCGGAACCTCTAAATATAATTTTTGAAACTCATTAATTTTTTGTTTGGATTTGAACAAATTTGGGGTTGATATGAATGAAAATTCAAAGAAAAAAATTTCAAATAGATTTTTAGACCACCATACTCTTTTAGACAGAAAATTCCATTTTCTTGAAGATTTATACCTTTATAATTTAAACAATTATTTAAAAATATTATTCAAGACTTATTAACTAAAAAATTGTAGGAAATATTTTTGGGCCTGCGTTTTTTATATAAAAAAAAGATATTCCAGAATGAAAAACCAGAAAAATCTGTAGATGTAGATTTGTAGAATAAGAAAAAAGAATTGAACACAGTCCTTATTTTATACCAGGCAAGAAATTCGAGTTAAGAATGTAATAACATCTTTTTTTAGCATCACAGATCTCTCAGTTAGCTACAAGATGTTTATTTAAACAATTATAAAAATTGATTGAAAACAAACTCTAGCATGCAGATTTATTTTCGTGCGAAAGTAGATACCTTTCTCTGTGAAGTAATTGTATGGTTTGCTTGTTAGTTGTTGGTCTGTAAAAAAAGATGTTCTGTAATTGTAAACCTATCAAAAATTATGTAATTTTTAGATTATTTTTTAATTAGATTATTTAAATTATTGCTTTTTTTAATTAATTCCCTAAATCTAATTCCTAAAATCTTTCAATAATCTTTGCTTACGATTAAGGTGCGACTAAAAAATTATAATTTACAATCTAAACTACAAGCGTGATTTTTACAATAAAATGACGTGAATTCGAGATAAATATTCACATTTTTAGTAATTCTACAGGGTGTCTACTCAAATTTTTGAAAAAATCCTTATAATTCCACGTTTTTTCCAGATATTTCTAGGTTTTGTTAGATATAATTTTTCTTTATACGAAAACATTCAAGTAATTAGAATGGATAAATTGTAATTAACTAAATTTATTAGGAAATAAAACATGAATAAGAAATAGGAATATCTTATCAATATCTAAATGTGTAGAAATGGTATCCCGAATATTTTCCTCTTAGCAAAAGAAACAGTTTGCAATTTTTTTTATTTAAAAAAAGTTTTAATATTGAAGGGAAGTTATTAAAACTTTTGAAATTTACAAAATGTTCCAGATTTCACAGTCAAAAATATTCTCGAACAGGAGAAATAGGATGAATTTTTTTCAAAAAGGAGAATAAAAGGGGACTTTTAAATACATTATATAGATTTTTAACAAAAAACTTCATTTTTGACGAAACAATTGAATAATCAAACAAACGGATTAATTTCCAACCAAATAGTTAACTTTTCAAACAAAAAAAGATGAGATTTATATCAAAAAGAGATATATATTCACCCAAAAAGATGAATTTTCCACAAAGAAGATTACGTTTTTACCAAAAAAATAAGATTTTTCAATAAAAATACATAAATTTTCAACCAAACAGATGAATTCAACCAAGAAAGAAAAATTTCAAGCTAATTGTTGCATTTTGAAGACAAAAAGACAAATTTTTTTAAAACAGTTGAATTCTTAAACCCCAAAAATATATTTTCAATAAAAAAGTTCATTATTGACCAAACCAAACAGTTGAGATTAACTAACAGATATTTTTTAATCGAGAAAGAAGAAAATTCCAGTAAATCTTTAAATTTTGAAACAAGAAACTTCATTTTTGACAAAACAGTTGAATATTTAACCAAAAACTATTAATTTTCAACCAAACAGTTGACTTTTCAACAAAAAAAGATAAAATTTCTATCATAAGAGATGAATTCCTAACCAAAAAAGATAAATTTTCAAACAATTATTTGAATTTTTAACCAAAATAAATGAATTTTTAAACCAAGAAGATTTTGCAACTAAGAAAGATTTTTCAGTCATAAAAAATTTAACCGAATTGTGTTATTTCCAAGCCAAACAGGCTAATTTTCTAAAAAAAAAACCAATTGAATTTTCAATTCAAAATATGAATTTTCCATAAAAAAAGTTAATATTTAATTAAATAGTTCATACTCAACCAAAGTTACGAATCTGCAACGAAAACAATTGATTTTGTAAGAAGTAGTTCAAATTTTAACCATAGAATTGAATTTTCTACATAATATTTCAATTTTTACCCAAAAATTTTTGAACCAAAAATATAATAATAGACTTATCGATTAAAGAAAATTAACTTTCAACCGAAAAAGATAAATTTCCTAACAAAAAGGAATTTTTCAAAACAAATACAAAAGTTTAACAAAACAGTTAAATTTTCAATAAAATTATTAAAAATTTCTAACCAAAAGAGATGAATTATGAATGAGAAATTTAATCGACGATATTTTAACTGCATAATATTTTTATTTCGAATCAAAAACAGTTTAGTTTCACAAAAAAAAAGATTAAATTTCTATCAAGAGGTCAATTTGTAAAACAAAAAGGCTAAAAATAGACTAAAAATAGACAAATTTTCTACAAGACACTTTAATATTTAACAAAAAAAGTTAATTTTCAATAAAATTAGTTGAATTTTATACCAAACAGTTGAATTTTCAACCCAAAAGACTAATTTTGAATTAAAAAAAGTTCAATTCTCCTCCAAAAACGATTACTTTTTATAGAAATAGTTAAATTTTCAACAAAATAATTTTTTTTATCAATAGAGATGAAGTCGCAATGAAAAATGTAATTGATGAGATTTTAACTGCAAAATATTTGAATTTCGAATAAAAAAAAGATGCATTCAACCAAAAAATATTAGATTTTTATCAACAGGTGTATTTTGTAAACAAAACGACGAATTTAAAAAAAGAGAGTTGAATTTTCGACCAAAAAAGATTTTTTAGTCATGAAAGAAATGAAATTTTAACTACATTGATGCATTTTGAATTGAAAAAGACAAATTTTCTACAAAAAAAATGAAATTTTCATCAGGAAAACACTTACTTTTTAACCAAATTGTTGAATTTTCAATAACAAAAATTAATAAATTTAATAAAAATAGATTAAATCTCAAATAAAAATATACTAGTAGACTTTTCAAATAAAAAAAATTGACTTTTCGGCAAAAATAGTGTTTTTTTTATTGGGTACAATTAATTAAGCTCACATTTCAAAGAAAAGAAGAAGAAGAAATAGAGAAGGGAAAAAGGAATAAACGGGAAAAAGTGTGTTTAAAAAAAAAAGATTTTTTTATACTGCTTCTGGTAGCAAACAAGAATATAAAATTGAAAATGATTAACAAAATTCCTGCTGAACACATAAATTCTCTTTTGATGAAGAAAAAATTACTTTTTTGAATTCGACAAGGCCAATATTTATTTTTAAAAAGTTAAATAAAAAAATAAATACATGAAATCGTGGCCCTATTATTCTAATTTAAACTAAATAACAGGTTTTAGGTCAATAATTTTGCAACTTTCAAAAAAAATCAATTTTAATCCAGCCGAATTAAAAAAAGTAACTTTTTTAATCACTTTCAATTTTTCGTATTCTCACTTGCTATCTTAAACCCGAAACAAATCTAATTTTTATATAATTGTTTCACCTATAGAATAAATTTCAAAATTTCAAATTATTTAAAAACTCCCCGACGTAGTAAAAACTCTTTATTCAATTTGAAAAGTTTCCAGCGAAACTAGAAAAAAAATGTTGACCTAAATAAGTATAAATCCATCACGATAACTTTAATTTTACAAATGAAAAAAAAAACATCGCTATCAAATTAAATATTGCAATTTCTAAAGGAAATTTTACGCGCACTAGAAAATATTCCCTAAATTTTCTCTGGCGAACTTCCTGAAATTTCCAGGATTTTAAAACGAGTAGACACCCTTTTTTCAAATAAACTTCCAGATTGGTATGAAAGCCACAATTGAATTGTACGAATGAAAAATAAATTAAAATCGACTTACCATCGCCAATATGAAGTTGCGAGAGGCTGGGTGGCTGAATGAGATCAGAATCAGCGGTGACGGCTTTTCGTACTTGACCAACTGCCCCCAGAAGCTAGAAAAACCATAATCAGTCATTAGAACAATTATGAGAATTAGACTCTCATCTTTAAAATTACCGATAAACCAAAAAAAAACCTACATTGCGATTGCTTTCTCGCCATTTAGAGACTGCAGGTCCATCATTCGTGTTCACGGCCACCCTCTTAGCGTCCTGGACCATTGGAGCAACAGCTGAAAAAAAATAATTAATTACTATTAACGAACCTTTTTACTGTTTAACCAAATCAGTACATCCATTCAAATATTATCGTTAGGTTGAAAAGTGAAGAAAGCGTTGGCGATTTGTAAATTTTTCAAAATAGAATAAATAGTTATCCACAAAATTACCTTTTGCATTTTCAACTAAAGAGATGATTTATCTACCAAATTTTCAACCAAAAATTGATGCTACATTTTTGGTTGAAGAACATTAATTTCCAAATAAAACCACAAACTTTCAACAACATAGTTAAATTCTAAACTAAAAAAATTTACCCAAAATAGATCAATTTTAATTTAAAAAATTTATTTTCTACGACAATATTAAGCTTCATTTTCGGTTGAAAAAAAATGATTGTCAACAAAAGTGTGAATTTTTT
Source organism: Druon quercuslanigerum (assembly GCA_010014905.2). NCBI lineage: Eukaryota > Metazoa > Arthropoda > Insecta > Hymenoptera > Cynipidae > Druon > Druon quercuslanigerum. The sequence goes on from JAAAKG020117534.1 coordinate 6,204, forward strand.
AACTAAAACAATACTTTCAACCTAGTAAATGGATTTTTAAATAAAAAGGTAATTTTTCTACCAAAATAATTGAATTTTCCACCGAAAATGATGAATTTTTAACAAAACTGTTGAGTATTCAACAAACCCATAAAAAAACTTACCCAAAAAAGATAAATTAACAATCAAAATGTTAAATTTTCTACCAAAACAAGAAATCAACATTTTCGGTTGAAAAAAAGGAAATTATTTTCAACAAATAAAACCACAAACTTTCAACAAAATAGTTAAATTCTAAACTAAAAAAATTTAAAACAAGTAGTTTGATTTTTAAATAAAAAGACAAAATTTTTACCAAAATAATGGAATTTTCAACCCGAAAAGACGAATCTCGAACGTTGTGAATCCATTTTCAGCCAAAAATGAAAGTTATTTTTTCAGTTAGAAAAAGTATAGTTCTTCACAGACAAAAAAAGAATTTTTAACAAAATAGTTGTATTTTCTATCGAAATATTAACATTTTCAATAAAAAAAATAAAAACGAAGTTATAAAAAAAAAATTGAGTTTTCAACCAAACAGGATGAATTTTTAACAAAACTGCTGAGTGTTCAACAAAACAATAAAAAATGTACCCAAAAAAGATAAATTTTATAAAAAAGTTAAATTTTCTACCGAAAAATGGAGCTAGATATTCAGTTGAAAAAATAGAAATAATTTTCAACAAATAAACCCACAAACTTTCAACAAAATAGTTAAATTCTGAAATAAAAACAAGAAATAAACCAAGTACTTGAATTTTGAAGTAAACAGGTAAATTTTCTGCTTAAATAATTGAATTTTCAACTCGAAAAGATGAATATCGAACAAATTAAATAAATTTTCAGCCAAAAATGCAAGTTGTTTTTTCAGTTGAAAAAAATAGTTTTTAAACCAAAATAAACGAATTTTTAACAAAGTAGTTGTTTTTTCTATCAAAATAGTTAAATTTTTAATAACAAATAACATAAAAACGAATTTTCAACAAAAAGATTGAATTTTCCACCAAAAAGGATGAATTTTTAACAAAACTGTTGAGTATTCAACAAAACAATAACAAATTTACCCAATGAAAGATATAAACTTTCAACCAAATAGTTAAAATCTTAACTAAAAAATATAGATTATCGACCAAAAATTGATCCTATATTTTTGGTCGAAGAAGATTAATTTCCCAAGAAAAAAAAACATTTTTAATAAAATAGTAAATTTTTTTTACTAAAATTATGAATAATCAACAATAAAAATGAATTTTTAAGAAAATAGTGAAAGTTTAAGCCAAATAATTGAATTCTCAATAGAGTGGTGTATCCTTAACCAAAAAATTATAATTTTTTAACCGAAAGGAGGAATTTTAACCAGAAAAGATATTTCAGTCGATGAGAGAAAAAAATTCATCCAAAAAGTTGAATTTTCTATCAGAAAATATGCTTTTTTTTATTAAAATAATTAAATTTTCAAGCCAAAATGGAATAGTTACATTTCAAGTCTAAAAAATTAGTTTTCAACAAAAAAAGAGAATTTTTAACAAATTGGTTAAATTTTCAAACAAATAAATGAATTTTCAACAAAATAGTTCATTTTTAACTAAAAAAAGATAAATTTGCAACTTTTCAACTAAACAAACTTACATTTTCAACCAAGAAGTTTCATTTCTTCCAAAAAAGACGAATTTTCAATATAACTATTGAATTTTCAACAAAAAAAGTTACAATTTCATTTCAACCAAAAATTGAAGTTACATTTTAGGTTATTAAAGATTAAACTTTTTAAAAAAATTCGAATAGTGACATTTGAAACTAATATCATGAATATTTAGGCAAAAAATGAATTTTCAACAAAATAGTGAAATTTTAAACCAAATATTTAAAATTTCAAGTAGAGAGATGAATCCTCAACGAAAAATGTATAGTTTTCAAGCCAAAAGAAGAATTTACAACCAGAAGAGATATTACAGTCAGCAGGGGAAAAAACTTTTATCCAAAAAGTTGAATTTTTAAACCAAGAAGACGAATTTTCTACAAAACAGTTAAGTTTTTAACTAGCAAATATAAATTTGGTACCAAAATTATTGGATTATCAACCTAAACAAGGCGAATTTTGAAAGAAAAAAATTAATTTTCAACCTATAATGAAATAAATACATTTTAAGTTCAAAAAAATTAGTTTTCAAAAAAAAAAAGAAACACGAAATTTCAACAAATTAGTTCAATTTTAAATCAAAGAGATGAATTGCCAAGCAAATAGTTAAGTTTTTAACTAAAAAAGATAATATTTAACCAAGAGTGGAATAATTAAAATTTTAGCTGAAACTGCATTAATTTAAATAAAAAAAATGTTCTTAAGAAAGTAGATAAATTTTCAACCAAGTAATTCAATTTTTAACCAAAAAGACGCATTTTTCACATAATATAAGAAATTTCAATTTAGAAAAGATCAATTTTTAACCAAAATAAAATACTATTGTTTTTAGTTAAGAAATTAACTTGGAAAAAATAAAAGATTTTTTTAACCAAATGGTTAAAATTTCAATAAAAAGATGATTTTTGAACGAAAGCCTCAAGTATTCAAGAAAACAAGAAAAATTTTTACCAACAAAAAAAATTTCAATCAAAAAGTTTAATTTTCTACCGAAAAATGAATCTAATTTTCGGTTGAAAAAAAAGAAATAATTTTCAAAAAAATAAAACCACTTCAACAAAGTAGTTAAATTCTAAACTAAAAAAAAATTCAACCAAATAGTTGAATTTTTAAATAAAAAGATGAATTTTCTACTAAAATAATTGCATTTTGAACCTAAAAAGACGAATTTTGAACGAATTTAATGATTTTTTAGTAAAAAATGGAAGTTATTTTTTCATTTTGAAAAAATATAGTTCCCACACAACAAAAAAGATTTTTTAACTTTAAAACTGTTGAGTATTCAACAAAGCAATAACAAATTTACTCAAAAAAGCTAAATTTTCAATCAAAAAGTTAAACTTTCTACCAAAAAAAAACTACATTTTTGGTTGAAAAAAATATAATTTTCAACAAAATAGTAAAATTATTAACTAAAAAAAAACTCTCAACCTAGCAGTTGGATTTTTAAGTAAAAAGATGAATTTTTTATCAAAATAATTGAATTTTCAACCCATAAAGACGAATTTTGAACGAATTAAATGAATTCTCAGCCAAAAATGCAAGGTATTTTTTCAGTTGAAAAAAATAGTTTTTTTTTACATAAAGAAACAAATTTTTAGCAAAGTAGTTGTTTTTTCTATCAAAATAGTTAAATTTTCAATAAAAAGTAAATAAAAACGAATTTACAACATAAAAATTTAATTTTCCACAAAAAAGGATGAGTTTTTAACAAAACTGTTGAGTATTCAACAAAACAATAACAAATTTACGCAAAAAAGATAAATTTTCAATAAAAAAAGTTAAATTTTCTACCAAAAAAAGAAAACTACATTTTAGGTTGAAAAAAAAAGAAATTATTTTCAACAAATAAAACCACAAACTTTCAACAAAAAAGTTAAATTCTAAACTAAAAACATTTCAAACAAGTAGTTGAATTTTTAAATAAAAAGATGAATTTTCTACCAAAATAATTGAATTTTCAACCCAAAAAGACGAATTTCGAACGAATTAAATTAATTTTCAGCCAAAAATGGAAGTCATTTTTTCAGTTGAAAAAAATAGTTTTTCACACACAAAAAATGAATTTTTAACAAAATAGTTGTATTTCCTATCGAAATAGTAAAATTTTCAATAACAAAAAAGGAAGTTGCAAAAGCAAAATTGAATTTTCAACCAAAACGGATCACTTACTTAAAAAAATGTTGAGTATTTAACAAAACAGTAAAAAATTTAACCCAAAAAAGAACAATTTTATTTAAAAAGTTCCATTTTCTACCAAAAAATGAAGTTACATTTTCGATTGATAAAAATGATTTTCAACAAAGATAAAAACAAATTTTCAACTAAAAGAATACTTTCAACCTAGTAGTTTAATTTTTTAATGAAAAAAAAAGAATTTTTTACCAAAATATTTAAATTTTCAACCCAAAAAGACGAATTTCGAACGAATTACATGAATTTTCAGCCAAAAATGCAAGTTATTTTTTCAGTTGGAAAAAAAGATAATTCTACACACACAAAAAAAGAATTTTGAACAAAAATTTATTATTTATTAAATTAAAATTAAATTTATTATTTCCAACAAATAAAACCACGAACTTTCAACAAAACATTACAATTTTCAACTAAAAAAAAATTTTAATCAAGTAGTTGGATTTTTATAACGAAAAGATGAATTTTCTAGCAAAATAATTGATTTTTCAAGGAAATTACCATTTTGAAGAGCATCAGCTGCCCGATTGACTCTCTCAATAAAAGCAGGATCTTCACTATTGTCGCTTTCCTGCTTAGCAACAAGAATAACCCTATTTGCCAGTCTCGCAATCGCGGAAGTATTATCCACCATTTTCTGGGGATTACTCTTGGCAATTGCGTCCTCACAGAGGAAAGAATGTTTCTGCATTTGTTCCTCGGAGGCTTTAATAAAAGCACCACTATCAGTCGCTTCATCGCAAAGCGCCCTGACTCTCTGAATCGTGTCCGCATATTGCTGCCGCAAATTCTCGAAATGCTCATCAGCTGCCTTGCTTTCGGGATAAGTCATCCGGATACGTCCAGCGTTCACTAGCTGCGGAGTCAGGGACTCAATCTGGGACGAACTGGCTGTCAAGGCTTCTGCTAATTTTTTATTTCCTCCACTACCACCTGCAGCGACCATCCTCGCGGTTTTTGCAGCCCTGTTCGAAAAGTAAATAAAAATATGTTAATTTTCTTGATAATACTGATCTAATATCTTCTTTCTTCATTTGTTCCATTCGTGTTTTATGATTAACTGATGTTATTGGATGTCGAGCAGGTGAGAAAATTAACTAAAAGATGTCTTTTATTTATGCTTTTTTTTACCTATTCGATATCCAATAATAGGGTGCCTACACAAATTCTGAAAAAGATTCCCTGACAAATCCTGGTTTAATTAGGAAAACTTTGACGAATTATGTTACAATATATTCTTAAACATATTGGCAGCATCAATTAATTAAGGAATTAAATAAAATTACAAACATCATTAATAATTTCTTGAAATCGTCTCTCAAGAAAATAGGTGAATTTTCAACTGAAAACAATCAGTTTCCCATCAAAGAGATTAATTTTTTAATAAACAAGATCTGTATTCAATCAAAATTGAAACTGTTAAATTTTCAGTTTAAAAAAAAAATTAATTTTCGAGGCAAAAATTTTTTAAAACCAAATGATGAATTTCCAACTAAAATTATAAAAATTCCATCAAATAGAATATATTTTTATAAAAAAAAGATAAACTTTCAATCAAAATTGAAACTGTCAAATTTTCAGTTAAAAAAATAATAATATTCCACACAAAATTTTTAAAAAACTAAATGATGAATTTCCAACTAAAATTATGAAAATTTAACTGGAATACTTGAATTAAAAAAAAAAGATTAAATTTTCAACCAAACAGTTGAATTTTTAACTAAAAAGATCAGTTTGTAACCTAAAATGGAATAGTAAAAAAATTAATTTTCTATGCACACAAAATTCAGGCAAAGTGATAAATTTTCAACTCAAATGATAAATCTTTAAACTGAAATTGTTGAATTTTCAACAAAAAATATGAAGTTTCAAACAAGAAGATTATTTTTAAAACAAAAAAAATTAATTTTCCACACAAAAAAATGTGCAACCAAATTGATGAAAACAAATAAAATTTTCATAAAAATGACCATTTTTCTACTAGAATATTGTAATCTTAAACCAAAAAGATGAATTTTTAACTAAATTGGTGAAAACACGACCAAACCAAATAACATATAATATTATTAAAATGGTGAATCTTTAACAAGAATAACTGAATTCTCAACCAAGAAGCTTATTTTTAAACATGAAAAAGAACAATTTTCAATTTAAAAAGATTATTTTAAAGCAAAGAGATGAATTTTCAACTAAAATGATGGAATTTTGAATTTGAAGAAATACATTTTCAGTAAAAAATTCAACAAAAAAAAACGAATTTCAAAAAGTAAAATTTCAATTTTCAACAACAACAAAAACAAAAAAGAGTTTTCAAATAGACAATTGTTCCCCTTAAAAAATAGGAATTCCGCCAAAAATTGAATAATTAAATTTATCGTGAAAAAATTAACGTTTAACCAGAGATCAATTTTTAGCTGCAATAGTTGAATTTTTAAGAAAAATGATTAATCTTTAACTGAAATAGTTTAATTAAAAAAAATGCAACCAAGAAGATTGATTTCCAACAAAAAGACGAATTTTTAACTGGAAAAGTTGAATTAATTTTTAATTAAAATGATGAATCTTCAGTAAAAAAATTAAAACGCAGAAAATAGTTTTTTTTTTAACCAAGTAAATTTATTTCAAACCTAAAAGCTGAATTTTCAACTAAAATAGTAAATATTTAACTGGAATACTTGAATTTTCAAAAAAAAAAAAGATTACGTTTTCTACCAAACAGTCGAATTTTTAATAAAAAGATCAGTTTGAACCTAAAATGGAATAGTAAAAAACTAATTTTCTATACACGCAAAATTCAGCCAAAGTGATGAATTTTCAACTCAAGTGATAAATCTTTAAACTGAAATTGTTGAATTTTCAACAAAAAATATGAATTTACAAACAAGAAGATTAATTTTAAAACAAACAAATTAATTTTCCACAAAAAAAATGTTTAACCAAATTGATGAATTTTCTACTAAAATAATAAATATTTAACTGGAATTCTTGATGAAATAGTTAAATTTTCAGCTTTAAAAAAAATGTTCAACAGAAAAAACTATTTTTCAAAAAATAGTTACGTTTAAAAATAAATTAATACATATATATTTATTAATTAAATATTAATTAAATAAATTTTCTACTAGAATATTGCAATCTTAAACCAAAAAGATGAATTTTCAACTTAATTGGTAAAAACACGACAAAACCAAATTACATCTAAAATTTTTAAAATGGTGAATTTTTAAAAATAATTACTGAATTTTCAAACAAGAAGCTTATTCATATACATGAAAAAGAAAAATTTTCAATTTAAAAAGATTACTTTAAACCAAAGAGATGAATTTTCAAGTAAAATAATGAATCTTCAACTGTTATAATTCTAAATTTTTAACAAAAAAAGACGAGCCTTTCATTGGAATAGTTCAATGTTCAAAAACAACAACAACAAAAAAGAGTTTTTAAACAGACAATTGTTTTCTATAAAAAATAGGAATTCCACCAAAAATTGAATAATTAAATTTATCGAGAAAAAAATTAACGTTTAACTAAAGAGATCAATTTTAGCTGAAATTGTTGAATTTTCAAGAAAAATGATGAATATTTAACTGGAATAATTGAGTTGTTAATCAAAAAGATTAATTTCCAAGTAAGAACATTATTCTTCTATTAAAAAAGACCAATTTTTAATAAAAAAGTGGTTTAATTTAAAAAAATTTAATCAAGAAGATTGATTTCTACCAAAAAGTCGAATTTTTAACAAAATACATGAGCTTTCAACGAAAAAAGATCGTATTTCCACCAAAAATTGAATAATAAAATTTTTATTTTAAAAATTAAACGTTAAATGAAATAGATGAATTTTTAAATGGAAAAGTGGAATTTTTAGCCAAAACCATGAATTTTCAAACGAAGTGATGAATTAATAAATACAAATATAATCTTCATCTGGAATAGTTGAATTTTAAACTACACAAATCAATTTTCAAGTAAACTGATGAATCTTTAACTAGAATGATTGAAATTTCGACAAAAAGCATGCAAATTCAAGCAAAAAGATTAAATTACTTTTTAATTAAAATGATAAATCTTCAATAAAAAAGATTAAAATGCAAGAAAATGGTTTATTTTTGAACCAAGTAAATTTATTTCAAACCTAAAATCTGAACTTTCAACTAAAAAGTAGAATTTTTAAACAATGAGATTAGAATCTTCATCATCAGAAGATCCAAATTGTTACGTTTTGAACTAGAAAATGTAAATTTTCAACTATAATAGTTGAATTTTATGCCTACCAAAAAGATGAATTTTCCACCAATAAGATTAATTTTCTACAAAAAAAGACGAATTTTCAAAAAATTACGTGCATTTAAAAAAAAGAAAAATAACTTAAAACAAAAAACACAATTGAAACCAAAAATATGATACACTTATTTTCCGTTAAACACCAAATTTTTCAAAAAAAATCGGATTTTCTGAAAAATAGTTAAATTTTATACTGGAATAGTTAAATTTTTTAGTTGAAAAATTGATTTTCAACAAAATAGTAACATTTTTTAAAAGAAACGAATTTTCAATCAAAATGATGAATCTACTAACAAACAAAAATTAATTTTTACAACAGTTTTTAGTACTTAAACGCAAATAGTTAATTTAAAAAGAAAAAAGTTCTTTTTCGAAATACTACTTCTACTCTAAAAGCTACTTGAATATAAATCTACGTTATTTTTTTAAATGTTCTAAATAAAAAATTACATTCTTGACAACTGAACACTTTTTAAATTAGAAGTTAAATTATTTTGCTCATAAGTAGTTTAAACATCCTTCAAAAGCTTTAAAAGTTGATTTCAGAATCACGAGAAATCTAGAATTTTTTTTACTTTATTCAACTTTAAGGTTAGTTTTAACATTTTATTATAACTTGTAAATATCTTTTGAAATAAATATAATTTTTCCTACAGTTTCTAGAAACTCTTGCAAATTTTTTTAAAAAATCTCAAAATCTTCCTGATTCTTTTTTAAAAATATTGAAAAACTTTCAATCTTTTTGAATATTCTTTTAAAAAAATATTAAAAAATGAAAAATTATATTCAATTTTCGTAGGAATCTTGCGGCATTTTTTTTAGTCTTTTGAAGCCTTTCACAATTTTTAAACAGTTTCTAAATTTTCTTTGAATCTGCAAATATCTACATTTTGTTTTAAATTGGTCTGTGGATATTTGCACCGAAATTTCGGTACAAAAAACCAAATTCTTTTTAATTCATTGAATTCTTTTCAAAATTCTAAAAACCTCTTAAAATTACTCAAATTTTTTCCACAAATAATAAGTCTTCAATTGCTATTTAAACACAAAAATTCAACAATTTCACTTACAAATTAAACAATTTTTAACAATAACAATCAAAATTGTATAGTTCAAAGTTTAAAAGCCCTTCAAAATTTTAACGATTCTAGGCTTTCTATGCCAAGTATTGAATAATTATTCTTTTTCTTAATTAAAAAAATTTGAAATTGAATGGATTAAAAATTAAATATTTTAGATTGAAACAACATTTTTAATTTAGCGAAAGCCTTTAATTACAAATACATTATTATTAAGTTATTAATTTTAAGCGATTTTAGTTCGAAATAATTGAATGTTTATGAAGACAATTTCATTTTTAACAAAAAAATAGGTGAATTTTAAATGCCAAAGGACGAATTCTTGTCCCAATAGACAAATTTTTAACAATAGCGTTCAAATTTCAACCAAAAAAATTTGTTTTTAACCAAATTCTTGAATTTTCAACCAAATAGTTGAATTTCCAGCCTAATTTTCATTCTTCAAGTAAAAATATCAATTTTTATTTGTAAAAAATTTAACATTTAGTTTCATTTTCAAACAAAAAATTATTTTCCAAATAAAAAATGAATATGTAACAAAGAAAATAAATATTTAATAGCCAACTTTTAAACAAAAAAGACCAATTTTTTACAAAACAGGTGTATATAAAAATTTTTCCAAGTATAATTTTTCATAGTGTGGAGTCAGTTAAACATTTTACAATTTTCAAATCAATTAACTCGGAATATGTATACAGTTTCGCAAATTTATCATGAATAATGCATTTTTCACGAATTTGAATAATAATTTAAACAAATTTTTATCTTAGAATCTTATATTTTAAGTTCAGTGCATATTTAGGTAAAATTAATGTGGATATTTTTCAGCGAACTATATGAATTAACCAAAAAATAGTTGAATTTACAACTAAACAATTCTTTTTAACGAAATAGTTCAATTTTAAACTAAAAATAATTCGTTTTCAACAAAAAATGTAAATTTTTTTAGACAAAAACATTAATTTAAAACAAAAAAAAATAAAATAATAACAGACAGACAAATTTTCAACTAAAGTGATTGATTTTTCAATTGAAATGATGTATCATTAACTGGAATAGATGAATTTTAAACTAAAAAGATGATATTTAAACTAAATTATTTAACTTTCAACCAAGTAGTTCTACTTTTAACCAAACATAATTTATTAAATAAATTTAATCTGTGACTCGAATAGTTAAATTTCATGCCACAAAGTTCAATTTTTGATTCAAATGATGAATCTTTAACGAGAATAGTTTAACCTTAAACAAACAAAAAAATGAATTTTCAACCCAAAAGATTAATTTTTACCAAAAAGACGATTTTTCAACAAAATAGCACATTTTTCAACTGAAGAGATGAATTTTCAATTAAAATAACGGAAAGATAAATTCGGGAAAAAATGTAGCAGTTATATTTCAACCAAAACATATATTAATTTTTAATCAAAAATAGCAGAAATAAACCAAAAAGTACGACTTTTTAAGATGAGTTGAATTTTATACTGAGAAAGATTTTTTAGTCAAAACGGGAGAAAAAAATGCAAACAAACTGTAGAATTTTAAAGCAAAAAGATGAATTTTCAGTGAAGAAGCTTAATTTTCTACAAAAAAAAAAACGAATTTTCAACAAAACACATGAATTTTCAACTAAAAGCGATCAATACTCTACCAAAAACAGAATAGTTAAATTTTCAGTTAAAAAAATAATTTCAAACAAAACAAAAAATAACAAGATTACAAATAAATAGTTCAATACAGTAATATAAAGTTACTTTTAAAAATGAAGAGTCATCGCTGTTCATTTTTATAATGCAATTAAAAAAAAATAACTCGAAAAAATTCCCTGAATTTATAAAAAAAATTCCTGACATTTCCAGGTTTTTCAGGGTATATAAAAATTCTCTGACAATTCCAGATTTTCTAGGTTTTCCAGGTAGGGTATATACCCTGCGCACATATTAATTCTCTGCCAGAAAGATCTATTTTTTAAGAAATAATTTAATTTTCAATCAGAGATGAATTTTCAATTAAAATGACGGATCTTTGACAAACAAACAAATAATTTTTAACAAAGTAGCTGAACTTTTAACCCACAACTTAATATTTTTTACCAAATAGACACATTTACAAAAAATTTATTAAAATTTTTTTTCCATTTTGATTTAAAAATTCATATTTTTTTATAAATTTAATGTTCTTTGGTTAAAATTTAATTTGTACAGCTTTAAAATTAACATTTTCATGTTAAAACTTCAACTGTTTTGTAGAAAATTCGTATTTTCGGTTCGAAAATTTAACAATATGTTAAAAAATTTTACAAATCGGTAGAAAATTCAACAATTTGGTAAAAAAAATTTAACCACCTTGTCGAAACTTAAATCATATTGTTGAAAATTAAATTTTTTAGTTGAAGATTCTTTATTTTAGTCAAAAATTTATTTATTTGCTTGAAAATACAGTTAATTTATTGAAACTGCGTTGAAAATTCATGTATTTTGTTAAAAATTCATCTTCTTCAGTCGAAAATTTAAATTTTTAGTTCAGAGTATATTCATTTTGTTTAAAATCGTTTCTTTTATTAACAATTAATTATATTAGTACAAAATGCAAATGTTTGTTTAGAAATTCGTCTTTTTGGCTGAAAATTCAACTAGCTGGGTAAAAGTTGAAAATTAAACAACTTTCTTCAAAATTCCTTTTTAAGTTAAGATGATTTTTTCTGTAATTGAAATTTTAACTTTTTGTTTCACGAATTTTTTTGTAAAATAGCTGCATTTTCAACCCGAAAATATAAATTTTCAACAAAAAAGTTCATTTTCAACACCAAAGTTGCAGCATTAATCAAAAAAGAGGAAATTTCAACCAAAAAGATTAATTTTATACCAATAAAGATGACTGTTTAATGAACAAAAAATTCATAAAAAAATGGAAAAGTTACATTTGCAAGTAAAAAATTAATTTTTAATTAAAAAAAAATAATATTGAACGAAATAATTTAATTTTCGACTAGAGTTAAATTTTAAATTAAAATGATGAATCTTTGACAAACAAACAATTAATTTTTAACAAAGTAGCTAAACTTTTAAACGACAACTTAAATTTTCTAAAAAAATACGCATTATTTTCAACAAATTAAAGTTCTAACCGAAAGAAAAAATCATAAAAAAAGGAAAAGTTACATTTTCAAGTAAAAAAATTAATTTTTAATGAAAAAACAGAATATTGAACAAGCCTTCAAAGAGTAAAATAAATTTTGAACAAAAACTTTTACCCAAGTAGCTGAATTTGCAATTTAAGAAAAAAAATCAGCCAAAAATAGTATTGTTAATTAAAGAAAAGGCGAAATCTCTATCAAAAGAGATGAATTTCTAAAAAATATAGACGAATTTTCAACAAAAGAAGTGAATTTTCTACGAAGAAAGATTTTCTACTCTATAGGGAAAAAAATTTCAACCAAATTATCAAATTTTCAAGCCAAAAAAAAGCTGTTAGATAATTTAAGTAGGGTTGCCCACCTGTTTGAAAAAGTTTGAAGCGCCAGAGTCTTGTCGTTGAAATTCTGCTCCCGATTTGGAGTTCCTTCAGGAGCGAGAACAGCTTCGGTAAATTGTTTGAGGGGCGTCGTGATGTCAATAAAGTCCTCGACGACGCGAGAAACAACGGCCTGTTGAATTTTGTTCTTCAATTCGTGAAGTTTCTGGGATAATTGACGAGCGATTTCCTGAGCTTGGGGACTCGATCCTTGTCCGCGGTTGCAGAGATCTTCTAGCTGCCGTGATAGACTCTCGACCTCGTCACATAGTTGAAGAATCTCTGCTTTGTGTATTCCCGGAAGACCATCAGCTACCTGAATATCAACAAAATTTTAATTTAAAACTCAATTAAATCAAACAGAAATAGAGGAGGAAATTCATTTCTTTTTTTCAACTAGAGCAAAAAAAATGGAATATTTCAGGCACAGTCACAAAAATATTAAATAAAATTTTAACAAAATCAAGGTTTCTTTTCCTAGTGACTAAAATTCATTAAGAGGTCATCCACAAATTAGGTAAGGTGGTTTTCTGAAATTTTTAATTACCGCCCCCACTCATCTAAATACAAGAATTTAATATAATGTTATTCAAAATGTTAATTTTTAAATCTTAAACTTAAAAGTTATCTCAATAATTAAATATAATATAATGAATATAATTAATAATTTAAATTAATTTATTGATTCGAAGCTTATCCGTGTTCTTCTTCAATGTTAATCAACCTTCAAACTATTTTTCTTTTATTCTTTCGTATATAAATAATCCTATTCCTATGCAATCCAAAAAGAAAATTTAACCATTTGTTGTTCAAAGTTTATTATTTTTGGTTATTAATTCTACTCTTATAATTTTTGTTGAGAATTAATCTTTAGTAATTAAGAATTCTATTATTTGATTGAAAATATAATTATTTTGTTCAAAATTCAATAATTTTATTAGTCATTCCTTTGGATTCATCGCTTTTAGAGAAAACTCATTATTTGAAATTAAAATTAATCTCTTTTGGTTGAGGATTCAACTATTTTTTTGAAATTTTATTTTTTCGTTGAATTCACTATGTTTGATCAAAAATTAAAATCTTCTTTAGTTGAAAATTCATCTACTTGGTTAAAAGTTGAACTAATTACTTACAAAATTCATTTTTTGGTGAAAGATAGATAATTTTAGTTATAAATTCATCTATTTGGTTGAAAATTTAACTATTTTATCGAAAATTATTTTTTTTTAGTTTAAAATACGGCTTTTCAGTTGAAAATTAATGTATTTTGCTAAATATTTGTCGGTTTTTTTCCTTAAAATTAATTTTTTTGCTTGAAAATTTAATTATTCTAGTTAAGGTTAAAAATTTATCTTTTTTTAGTTAAAAAGGTATATAAATTGTCGAAAATTCGTTCTTTTTCGGTTGAAAATGAATCTTTTTCGCTCAAAATTAACTTTTTTGCAGAATATTTATGATATAGCTAAAAATTTTAACGATTCGGAAGATCTTTTATTCTTTTAATTATTTTAAATTCTTTATTGGTTGAAAATTTATATACGTTATTGAAAATTCATTTTTACATTACTTTTTTGAACCTAATATTTAAATATTCCATTTTAGTTGAAAATTTAACTTTTTTAATTAAGAATTCTACTACTCAATTGTAGATTAAACTGCTTTGTTAAAAAATCATTTTTCTGGTTGAAGATTCTTGATTTGAACTAAAAGTTCATTTTTTTTAAATAATTTATTTTGTTGAAAATTTAACAATTTGATTTTTGATAAAAATTTGTCTTTCTTGCTTGAAATTTTGTATGTTGGGTAGAAATTTAAATTAAAAGTCAACAGTTTTATTGAACATTCTTTTTTTTTGGCTGAGGATTCAAATACTTTGTTGAAAATTCGTTTTTTTACTGAAGTTAACTGTATTTGGTTTGAATTTAAAATAATTTTCGGTTATTTATTTGGAAATTTTAACCAGTATGTTGAAAAATCGTTATTTTTTGGTTAAAAACTTATTTTATAACAAAAAATTTAACAATTCAATTTGAATATTCATCATTTAAGTTAAAAATTCATCTTTTTAGTTGAAAATACGTCTTTTTTTGTTAAAAAATGGTTTAACTGAAAATTTAATTATTTCATTTTCTGCTTAAGATTTATCGTTTTTGGTTGAAAAGTTGATTATTTCGCTGAAAAATAAGTTTAAAAAAAAATTAAAACGACAGTTGTTTCGAATTAAAATTTACCTATTTCATTTTTGGTGTAAAGTTGTATTTCTCAGTTGAAAACTCATGTCTTTTTTAAAAATTCGTTCTTTTCGGCATAACATTAATTAAAAAGTTAACTTTTTTATGAAAATTCGTTGTTTTTTTTGCAGAAGATTATTTTTCTTTAACTGAAAATCTAACTATTCCATTTTTAGTTGAAATTTTATATTTTTTTTTGCTAAAAATTCATCTCTGATTGAAAATCTAAAATTAAATTTTTTAAACTGAAAATTTAACTATTTCATTTTTAGTTGAAAATTTATATTTTTTGATTGAAAATTTAGCTCTTTGATAGAAAAATGGACTATTTTTTTGAAAATTCAATTTTTTTATTAAAAAATTGTCTTTCTCAGTTGAAAATTCATGTATTCTGTAAAAAAATCGTTCTTTTTCGTAGAAAATTAATTCAAAAGTCAACTGCTTTGCTTAAGGTTGTTTTTTTTGTTGAGGATTTATCTGTTTTATTGTAAATTCGTATTTTTTGGTTAAGTTTCACTATTTCTTTAACTGAAAATCTAACTATTATATTGTTCGTTGAGAATTCGCCTTTTTTAGCTAAAAATTAATCTACGTTGTAGAAAATTAAAAAATTCAATTAATAAGTCATTTTTCTGGTTCAAAGTTTCTCATTTTAATTGAAAATTCCTATCTTTTGTTGAGAAGTAATTTATTTTTTATGGGTTGAACTATTTTCTTACAAATTCATTTATTTTAATTAAAAATTAAATTTTTTTAATCAAAATGTTG